>VXCM01004155.1:0-36380 GCA_014773175.1 Lucifuga dentata
AAAGACTCCACTAGCTAATGTTAGCAGGGATTTAAGGTAAAAGACTCTACTAGCAAATGTTAGCAGCGGGTTTAAGGTAAAAGACTCCACTAGCTAATGTTAGCAGCGGGTTTAAGGTAGAAGACTCCACTAGCTAATGTTAGCAGCGGGTTTAAGGTAGAAGACTCCACTAGCTAATGTTAGCAGGGATTTAAGGTAAAACACTCCACTAGCTAATGTTAGCAGCGGGTTTAAGGTAAAAGACTCCACTAGCTAATGTTAGCAGCGGGTTTAAGGTAAAAGACTCCACTAGCTAATGTTAGCAGGGGTTTAAGGTAAAAGACTCCATTAGCTAATGTTAGCAGGGATTTAAGGTAAAAGACTCCACTAGCTAATGTTAGCAGCGGGTTTAAGGTAAAAGACTCCATTAGCTAATGTTAGCAGCGGGTTTAAGCTAAAACACTCCACTAGCTAATGTTAGCAGCAGGATTAAAGTCAATACATGTCTCCTGTAATTGTTGCTTTGTCTTAGTTTACTACTGTCATTTTATAGTTAGTGCAAACATGTTGCCCCACCCCACCTCATATACACACACACACACACACACACACACACACACACACACACACACATTACGTCACTGGCAACAATTTTCCAAAACATACTACTGGAGTGGTAAATATTAGTATTGTTTTTCGTTTTCCTACTTTCCAGACTACAGTTGGTTTCAGTTCATTCCTGTATGACATAAAAATCCTTTTGTAAGAGAGTTGAAACATGGTTCAGATAAATAATCCATTAACATCTATTTCATTTTTTTTTTTTTTTTTTTNTTTTTTTTTTTTTTTTTTGAAATTACTTCATTTAACTAATCCAACTGCTGCATGGAAGCTGCATGGAAGAAAATGTATGTTTCCACCAGGAAATAATCCCAGGAGAAAACGGCTTTTACAGAGAAATTCAAATAACTGTGACTTCTACAATCGTGTGTCAGTGTTGGCAGGTGAAACTCTGAATTTTAAGGTGCGTGTATCACCTGAACATTTGGAAAAATAACATGAAAAGTAAAATAGACCTTTATGTTTTGGAAAATGGTTGTCAGTCACATAATGGGTATGTGGGTAGTATTTATTTGGCTTAAACACTAAAAACCACCGGTGTGGTCCTTTAAATCTGTGTTACATAAATAACCCTGAAACAGTGATTATTTCTCTACCTGTAACTGCACCATCTAAACCTCAAAACATCACATCCTGAGTTTCCACCGACAAATGGAGGATGAATTTTTACGTGAGTTTACAGTGCGTGCACACACACAGACACACACACACATGCACACACACCATTGACATTGTAGTTGACCTCTCCAGCATAGTGCAGCAGCCTGAATTCGTCACGGCCCAATAACTTCCGGGTCTTTCCATCAGCCAGCTTGTGACTGCAGGTGAAAACATGCACGCACACGCGCGCACACACACACACACACACACACACACACACACACACACACACACACACACACAGAGGTTACATTAAGCAGTGTGAGAAAGTGAATTTAGTTTCATTTGCAGCATCAGAGGAAAGACAGAAGACAGCGACAGGAAGTGGACTAACGTGACAAAGTGCGGGTGTCCTCCAACGGTGTCCTCCAGCTTCTCCAGAAAAGTCACATCACTGGCGTCTCCTGGTCTCACACATTCCTCATCCTGTGACGGAAGCAAATCATCATCATCATCATCATCATCATCGTCATAATGCACACGAATGCCAAACAAAAGCATTGTGGGAGCATTCATTAAGGAGTTTACTCATTCTCAACACACACACACACACACACACACACACAGATCAAAGCAGCAGAGAGGTGCTGCTCCTCACCAGGATGGAGATGATGCCTTTGAACTTCTCCTCCACCAGGTCACAGATGATTTTATTGTTGAAGTACTGGACCGGCTCCCACTGCAAACACACAACACAACAACACACCTTCAGCATCACGTGACAAACACACAACACATGATGTGTGTTATTACTGTGCTGAAGTGAGAGTTTAAATGTACGCCTCATAAATAGGTTAGGGTCTATTTTTTTCTGAGTATGTATACATGGCTGAAGAGATGCGGTGGAGCGAGGAAACAGGAAGTGGTTTGGGGTCGACATCGCTGCAGATGTTAGCATCTCAGCGCTAAGGCTGTTAGCTCTTTAGTTTTGGCTGTAAATATCTTGACTCGTTCTCGGTGACGTTTCTGCCCTGAAACAGGAAACGTCATGAGAGGCGTTCTGACCGTGATGCCCTCGGCCTCGTACTCCTCCTGCTCTGACTTGAGCGTGAGCTCGATGAAGAGCTGCTGCAGCTTCTCGTTGCAGTAGTTGATGCAGAACTGCTCGAAGCTGGAACACAAAGCACAGCGGCGTTAGCTAAAGCTTAGCTGATAACAGCAGCCTCACCTTGCCGGATGAAAACTAGTCATGGTTGTAAATATGTACGGCTTTGGACAAATCACAAAGCTTTTCTCCTGACCACTTCACTTCACCATCAGTAGTGAAAAGACACAACAGCAAAGGGCTAAGTGATCACACATTTTATGGCTGAGAAAATGACTGAAATGATTATAAATACCAACTGTACCTGTTATTCTGGAAGACTTCAAAGCCGTAGATGTCCAGCAGGCCGATGACTGAGTAATGTTTGTAAGAGTCGTCCTGTAAAAACAAACACCACAAGATAAATTAATAAAGAAACAAAAGTGCAAAGATCAATTCATTTTCCTTTCGTTGCAGTCGCTCAGAATGAAGCACTGTGGCGTCACAGGAACAAGGCTCTGAACCCAACATGTGTCAAGTGGATCTCCTCCCACAGACCAAATGTCATGGCAGGTTAGATGAACAGAAAACTCCACATAGGCGTGAATGTGTTGGTCTGTTACACATTTTCAGATCTGTAGATCGTTTGCTCTGGTCTGAATCAGGGACTAAATTGTTGATTTGATTCAGTTTCACACAGAAAAGCAAAAGTATATCAGCAAAAGTCATGTGACAACACTCTCTCTGCTCATTGGTCAGAAATGTCTGGGGGCGGAGNATCAGCAAAAGTCATGTGACAACACTCTCTCTGCTCATTGGTCAGAAATGTCTGGGGGCGGAGAAAAGTTTACGATGCCTGGAAAAATAAGTTGGAACAAGGAGGAATTGGTTCACATTATTTTCACACCTGGGTGTGACTGCTGTGTTTAGACCTGCACAAACATGAAGGGGGGCAGGAAAGCCCAGACTGACTGAACAGGACCAGACCAGGCAGGTATGAAGACGCCCTGAGGGCTTCAGAGCAGAAGGGTCCAGCATGGACCCTCCAGCAGTGCATGCACCCTGCAACCCTGCACGGCTACGGAAAATGCATGGATGGATTTGACTGCATGTTTGACAGTATCCGTATATATATATATATATATATTGATGTAGAATAAAGAATACAGCGAGATACACAAGGCTGAAACATGTTGACATAATAATTGTAATACACACCATGTCCACATGGTGGAGCTGTAGAGAAACAGAACAGACAACACACACTACAGCACAAAACATTTACCCAAAACTTATCAAGCATTCCTTCATGAATGGTCAGTCTGTGTGTGTGTGTGTGTGTGTGTGTGTGTGTGTACCGTGTATGCCAGTGAAGCATTGATCTTGTTAACCAGCCAGGTGAACGTGCGTCCGTACACAGCCTTAGACAACGCATCCCGGGCCGACGATGCCTGCTCCAGGTTCAGCGGGCTCATCAGCTGGTGAACACACACACACACACACACACACACACACACACACACACACACACACAGACAAGCGCACACACACACAGGGAGAACAGACAAACACATGTAGCGAGGAGCAGGAATAGTTTGAGATAATTGTGCTGAACGTGCTCGATAGCGGAGCAGCGTTGTCATGGCGTCATGGCGTTACCTCCTCGCCCTTAGCGATGATCTTCTTGTGTGTGAGAGCCTCTGTCAGCACGGCCCCGTTCACTCCTAACAACTAAACACAATCAGCACGCAACACCATTAATGCCAAACCTGTGATCCCTCATCATCTCTGTTGTTTATGATCAACACGGTGCTGGCAGATTGGAACAGAAATGAACGGGACCATTAGAAGGAAAAATGTAGTTTCAGAGGTTTGAAGTGTCTGTGGAGCACCTTACCCTGGCCAGGTACTTTATCTGTGTGTCAGAAGTAATGCAGGCATTCCCGCTGTCCTCCTCACCATACTGCACGTTCCCCAGGTGGAGCACACTGGCTATAATGTTCAACAGCTCCTACACAGCAGGAAGGAAAGGAAAGTCAGGATAAGGACGAGTTTAAAGACAGAAGGAAAGTGAGGGACAGATGGAGTGGAAGAAAAGGACAAGAATGGAGGAGAGATCCTTTATACTGCTGATATAATCCCATTTTACCTCTGAGTTCTACCATTACCACCAGCTTAGACTCATTCTGTCGCCAGCATTAAACCAGCAGAAGCGTTAGTCGTGTGCATTTTCGCTCACAATTCTGCATGTCAAACTCCCAAAAATATTCAGACATTCGTATTAAATTTCTATTATTTGGTACTGTAAATTCAAACTCTACCAGAAGATTTATACATTTTTTAACACACGGAGCTTCATGGTGTTTTGAGCTTCCACGTTAATTTTTGATGCAAATTAAGCCTTTCCTGATAAAGTTACAGACATTTTTTAGGCAGAACATGTGACGGCTCAGCATGAAACAAACATGGAGCCCCTCCCTCTGCTGTCACACCAACCTGGAAAAATGGATAAAGTGGCTGGAAATGAAGCATTCCGTAAGCTGCTAGACACTGTGGGCTGCTGCCCCCTTGTGGCAAAGCTGTTTTATGCAGTTATATATGGGCTCTTCCATTGGCGGTGAGACATGCTGGACACGCTACAAGGCTCCAGTTTTGGTCTTGCATCGCATCATGTGTCCCAAGCCATGTGGTACACCTGGAAATTCAACATCACCCGACGGTGACTCTATCAATTAAAAACAAAAACTAGTGTCAAGCTCTAAGTTGACCTTTAAACAGCTGTTTACGGCTCGTCTCTACGTGACCGACTGACTTATTAACAGAAACATATCATCTGAGTTTTCAGCGCTGCAATCAACGACTGCAGAGGGCGGAAAACATGTCTTCATATTCCCTGTGGTTGGTTGTGATGTTTGTCTGTTCTCTCTAATAGCTGCTTCAGCTACAAGACTTCTCAAATCTTAACGCTACAAATGTGCCATTTCACATAATTCATAATAATACCAGTGTAGTTTTTTTTTTATATCTGATTAAAAACTTGCCATATCACCATATCCTGTTGTGATGAATTTTCACATCATGGCAACAAGAAACTAAAACGTCAGAAAGTAGCAGCTCAGCATCTGATCAATTACTTCCTCTTGTTTGAAATGGTTCAACTACAAGCTAACCGGCTAACAGCTAAAGGTTGGAAACACAAGAAATTAGTTCAGCAGAAACACCTGGTGAATACCAAGAAAGGCACAAGTCACATGAGGAGGAGAGCCAATCAGCTGATGAGACACAAAACAAACAGGAAGTGCAGTCAAGCATAGCTGGAGTGTTAGCTAGCTGTACTTCCTGTGACAGAACAAGCTAACGGCGGAGAGAAATTAGCTTAGCGCTGACTTTTGTCAGTAAGTGACTTGTAATTTATGAAGTGTTAGCTTAGCCGCTAACAGAGTTAGCTTAGAAGCTTTGCTAACTTAAGCTTGTCTTGTGGTAGATCAGAGCGTATTTAAGTTTAGCGTCATAGAGGCTATTTAGCTCTGGAGGGAAAATCATAACCAAAGATCAGATCTGATGAAATCATCAGTCATTTTATTTATGTTTTATAACGACTGAAGACGAGCAGCTCACAACAAGTTAGTTTCTCCACCTGAAGCAGAAACACCTGGTGAATACCAAGAAAGTCACGTGAGAAGGAGAGCCAATCAGCTGATCTGGGATGCAAAACAAACAGGAAGTGATGCTGAGTCACAAGCACAGCTGGAGCGTTAGCTAGCTGTACTTCCTGTGACAGAACAAGCTAACGGAGTGAAAGCGAAGTGCACTGTGTGTAAACGAAGATGCTTACATCTTATTCACCATCCTATTTGTAGAATGGAAAAAATGAAGTTATAAATAGATTATCCGTGTATGTCTGCTGGAAATCTGACTTATAAAATATTATAAGTATTTAGTTATTTCTACTGTTTTACTCTACTTTTTCACTTACTCATTTTTACTCACGTTGTTACAGTTTGCAGTTTTGTTTACTTCTAAAATCACCATGACGACATTGTTCAATGTTACATTGTTCATATTGTCATAAAAACACCTTCAGATATCATATTTTAAGGCCACTCCTCATCCTAAATACTGCATATGTTTAATACAGGAGAATCTGGAAGATAAAGACAATGAATCCAATTATGATAATCTGAATCAGCCTGACCCCTAGATAAATGACCTTGTGTCCCTTGGCTAAGTTATACTAAAGTTATACTTGTCCCCACTCCTTTAACTTAGTGTCTTTATCGTGAAAAACGGATTTTAAATTTGTTTTATTCTAACGTGTTAACGGAGAAGGTCTGTTTCATACCAGCCTTTAGGTTCTCCTCTGACTCCCACAATAATGGAGGAAGTCAGACATGATTTCCAGACGTCTTACCTCCACCTCATCCTCACTGAAACCAATCACAGTCAAGGCTTTCTTCACCACCTTCCAGTCAGAGCGGTCATTGATGGAGCTGACTTTAGGACAGTTACCCTGTGAACAGACAGGAAACACAACTCAGCAACACACACCTATGCACACGCTGTGGGTGGAATTCTTTAAAAAAAATAAATCACGGTGTCACACTCAATAATACTTTCAGCTCATTCATAAAGCTTCCCTTATATTAAAGGACCATACCACCCATTTTGCATGTTTGAGCCTAATACATTCAGTTTTCATACGTTATGTTACTGACAATCATTTCCCAAAGGATAAAACCGTATTTCAGCTTTCCTGATATTTTGCAAAATCTCTTAATCTTTCAAAATCAAATATTCAAGTGATACACCCACCTTAAAAATCCATGTTTCTCCTGCTAATAGTTACACAGCCTTATGAAGTCACGGTCCTTTAAATTTTTCCATAAACACAGGTCTTCTTTTGGAACTATATTCCCTGGTGGAGGCATACATTTACTCCACGCTGTTTATTGAGCTTAAATGTTAAAATTACATAACTTCTAAAAAAAAAAAGCTGAATACACGTCTTGTTGGTGATGATGGATTACCTATCCCAAGAACATTTCAAGTATAAGTTGATTTTAATAGCAGAATGAACTGAAACCAATGGAGGTCTGGAAGGTAGGAAAAACATTTTTAATTCACCGTTCCAGTAGTATGCTTTGGGAAATGATTGTCAGTAACGTTACGTTTAGGAAAATTGAATATATTAGGCTCAAACATGTAAAATGGGTGGTATGGTCCTTTAAACTCACTATCATTTATTATCATGACTCAATAAGTTGAATGCTCAGTGTTTTTTACATTTCAACTTATTACTGAAATATCATTAAATATTATATTAAAATATGGTAAATAGGAAAATGAATTGTAGGAGCTGAAATCTGACCTCATATTAGTTCCTAATATCCAATCACAATCAAATGATCTGTTCTAGAACATGTTGTCTAGCATTATTGATCATGTAGCACATGCACGCAAGCGTGCGGGCACACGCACACACGTGCGCTCACGTGTACACACACACACACACACACACACAGCTTCTGGCATGATGCCAATGTGAAATCTTTTGAAATTAAAACACAAAGTGTATCTGCTGTCTTTGGCAGGAAGAATCGGTGCTACAGAAACACATTCAGCACGAGATGAAATACAGATAAAATACAAGCTGCTTTTTCTACCAGAGTAACAACCCATACACACACAGAAACGCTCAGCATTATTTCACCGCAGAAACATCTGGATTATAGAAACTATACCCATTATTAGACGAACAATCATAATTCCTCGTTTGGACTCCTCCTCCTCCTCCTCCTCCTCCTCCTCCTCCTCCTCTACTCTGACACAAGTTCCTTCCTCTGAGCTCCAGACGTTTACCTTAACCAGGTACTGGTACTGCTGAGTGTTCCTCTCCAGGCCCAGATGTCTCAGCAGGTCTTCCTCCCCTCCCTCGATGAGCTGGTAGAAGATGTGGAAGTTCCTCTCTCCGTGGTTTTGGTGGACAACCCGAGACTTCTCCAGCAGGTAGTTGAGGATGTGTCCTCCTACTGGTGCACCCTGCAGACAGGACGAGGAGCAGGAGGCGTGGGAGAAAGAGGAGGCGTAGGAGAGAGTAAGGCTGAGGGTGACGTATGGCTGAGTTAGGTCGGTCAGAAGTCCATAAAAAACACAAACAGGGAAACAGGAAGTGAAATGAAGTGCTCACCTTGAAGTGGAACTGAATGTCCATGTATTTGCCAAAGCGGCTTGAGTTGTCATTGCGTAATGTTTTGGCATTACCAAAGGCCTGGTGAGCGGAGAGAGAGAGAGAGGGATGAGAAGAAGACAAAAAGGAGACAGAGACAATATTAAAAAAAAGGGATAACCAAAGTGCATCATGTCTGTGCTGGTGGACACTGGTGGTAAGTGAGACGTGAAGTGCCGTCTCACCTCCAGCACAGGGTTGGACTGCAGCAGGCGGTCTTTGACTGTCTGGACCTGCTCGCTGGCTGGACAGGTGATGGCGTAGTACTGCAGGATCTTTTTGGAAGCCTCCGTCTTCCCAGCTCCGCTCTCCCCAGAGATCAGGATGCACTGGTCCTTTCTCTCTGTCCTCATGGAGCGGTAGGAGTTGTCCGCTACTGCATAGCTGAGAATGAAGGAAGAGACGAGGTCAGAAGGACAAGAGATCAACAGGCCTTAATGTGTTACCACACCTGCAGATCGTTTGCTCTGGTCTGAATCAGGGACTAAATAGTTCCAAAGCTGCATTTACGGTTTGGTTTGGTTCAGTTTCACACAGGAAAACATCCAGTCAAACAAAAACATATCAGCAAAAGTCATGTGACAACACTCTCTTTGCTAAATGGTCAGGGAAAAAAAAAAAAATCGCTCACAACAGCCTCGATGCTAAACTTAAGTACAGTCTGAAGTCCAAATCCACCATAAGCTAAGAAGTCAACTGAAGTTAGCATAGCGGCTAAGCTAACACTGTTAGCTGCTAAGTTGACACTATTCATACATCACAACAAAAAGTCACCACTTCGCTAATTTTACTCTATCATTAGCTTGTTCTGTCACAGGAAGTACAGCTAGCTAACACTCCAGCTATGCTTGACTGAGTCAGCATCACTTCCTGTTTCTTTTACGTCTCAAATCAGCTGATTGGCTCTCCTCCTCATGTGACTTTCTTTGTATTCACCAGGTGTGTTTCAGGTGGCGAAACTAATTTGTTGTGTTTCCACCTTTAGCTGTTAGCCAGTTAGCTGTTAGTCAGTTAGCCTTGTAGCTGAACCATTTCAAACAACAGAGCTTTTTAGGAGATAATTCATGAGACGCTGACATGCTACTTTCAGACATGATTGTTGAGTTTCTTCTTGATCGTGTAATGAAAACTTGTCAACACATCATCATATGATATGATACGATATGATCCACTTTATCATGTAGCAAGATCATCAATATCATGATGACAAATTATAATATAAAAAATTATATCAGTACTATCATGAATAGTATGTTATGACACAGCTTAATGTTAGCGTGGTTCTTTTATTCAGAACTCTCTTGATGTGCTTGGTTCCAGATGCAGAATGAGCCATAGAACCAACATCACTGACTGGAACCAAATAAATGACTAAAATGATCATCTGAGTTACATAAATCAGAAGAACAGCCAGCCTATCAGCCACGATTAAGTTTTATCTGTGAAGGTATTACTTTGGAGTCTGACGGAGCACAGCCCGTTTAAATATCACTTATCATGCTGCTGCTATCAGCACGGCTCTGTTGTTTCAGCAGCGTTTCTGTGGTGAGCGGGGGGTCAGGCTGGGGTCACAGGACTTCCCTCCAAAGGGAGGAAACCGCTCGCCTGGTACCACCATTTGCTAACTTTTCTTTCCACCTCTCCCTCCTTCTCTCTCTAACCCTCCACATCTTTCTTTCCACTCAGTGAGAGGAAAGCTAGCAGCCATTCAGGAATGTTAGCCGACGCCCTGCAGGTCTCCATGATGACTCATGTTTCACAGACGGCCTACAGGCTGTGGGATTTGGCAGGGAATTCCCAGACATTACTGTGACTCTTTAAGGGACCATACCAGCGATCGGACATGTTGGAGCCCAATATACACAACCCACATACACGCTATGTTACTGCCAACCATTTCCCAAAATATGCTACGCTAGTTTTCAGTTCATTCCAGAACGACATTAAAATCAACTTGTAGAGACTAGAAACATGCTTACGATATGCAACTACGATTTCTGTTAAGTTTTTGTTGAAATAACTTTATTTAACTGATCCAACACGGCGCTGCACAGAAGACAATGCATGCCTCCGCCAGGAACTATAGTCCCAGGAAAAGACACGTTTTACAGAGAAATGAAAATGAGCGGCAAACATGTAAACAGGTGAAACATTGAATTTAAAGGTGGATGTATCACCTGAATATTTGACAAATAAGCGGGTTATATATATTGGGCTCAAACACACACAATCGCTGGTATGGTCCTTTAAGCAAACAGCCCAGGGACATGACATCTCTCCATGTACAGACGGACACGTTTAGAACACGGGTGCAACAAATATGATGTCATTCTAGAGGAAAGTACAGATGATGCTTCACAGTATGAGCATAAATTCACAATGTCTCTCTCTGTCATTCTCAGTCTCTCTCTCTCTCTCTTGCTCTCTCACTCACTCAGTCTTTCTCACTCTCTCTTGCTCTCTCACACTGTCTTTCTTGCTCTCACACTCACTCTCTCTTGCTTTCTCATACTGTTTTCTGTCACTATCACAAAGTCTTTCTCACTGTCTCTCTCTCTCTCTCTTGCTCTCTCACTCTCTCACTCAGTCTTTCTCACTCTCTCTCTCTCGGTCTCTCACACACTGTCTCTTTCTCCCTCGCTCTCTCTTTCGCACTCTCTTTTCTGTCACAGTTTTTTCATTCTCTCTTGCACTCAGTCTTTCATTCTCTCTCTCTCTCCCTCNCCTCCCTCCCTCCCTGAGCTCAGGCTCTAGTCAGTAACAGGGACTTTTCACTTGATGTGAGGATGACGTGAGGATGGGTGCTGATGGGTCAGAGTGGCATGGGCGTGGACTTCCTGCGTACGTACATGTGTGGTGAGACCTCGTAGAAGTTGACCCCACGGTACCGCTCCATGTGATTTTTGGTGTAGATCTCCAGCTCTTTGTACGGGTTAATGGACACCAGCACTGAGCCGATGTATGTCTGATGGAGAGGAAACATACAGTCACTTTACACGCCAAAGGCTAGAACGATGAAATCTTACATGTCTGCACAGTTCATGATTCATTAGGTGCATCTGACAATCTAAAGGCCTGCAGTCACTCTTCATCCTCTTTGAAGCTGACGCTGTTCAGTGTTTGTTGTTACTGTGTCAGAGAGGTGATTCAAACTCAGTTTCAGCACTTTCAGGATGTTGCTGCGTGAGGCTGTTCATCACACAAACAGGAAGTAGTTTCTATGGTGTCAAAGTAAATCAGAGTAACAAAGATGAATGTGGATCCTTTCCTAGTCATAGCATCATTTGATCCATGAAGAAGAAAACTATGACAGCAGAAGCTGAATCTGACTTCAAGAGAACGTGTGGAAAACCACATGTTGCTTCACATGATGTGAAGAAGACGTGCTGCCTTCACACGCTGAACAGGAGAATGGAGCTACATGCTGACAACATACAAGCACACGCTAACCTGATCACATGTTAGCTATTATTGATGCGTTTCCACCTTTAACAGCATCTGTTTGATTTGATCACCAGAGGTGGAGTTTATTAACGACGTGAAACACACACACACGCTACTTCTACTCACATAGATGAGGTTCTCTTTGAAGCGTTTGCGTAGGTTCTCGATGAAGGCGGCCTCGCTGGTGTAGTTCTCCAGCAGGACAAAGTCCTGCACGCCCACACGGTCTCTGGCTGTAAGGGCCGACTCCATCATAGCCCGCACGCCGTCAGTAGGCAGCACCTGAGGACAACATCAGACAGGTGAGATAAACGATTACAGGAAGGCCACAAGTAACCACAGCTACTTCTTACCTGATGTCTCCTAAATACTATACTCCTGAAGTCTGAGCAAATAAAGTCAATGTGGTGCTGTCTATTTTATATATACATACAGGGTGTCCCAAAAAGATGTATACACACTTTGAATGATTATAACTCACCCAAACTTTCTTTTTTTACAGGTGCAGCTGATTAGAAGTAATGGCAGAAGCAAGACTAAGCACTTGTCTTCTTTAACTTGGATTATAAAACCTAGATATATCTTAATAAACATTATATTTATAATCATTCACAGTGTGTATACATTTTTTGGGACACCCTGTATATATATATGTGTGTGTGTGTGTGTGTGTGTATATATATATACACACACACACACACGCGAGCATATGTTTGGAGTGTATATGAAAATATATCAGCATAATTTGTTGTAGAAGGGCGATCATTCACCAGAGGTCATACTGAGGTCAAACATATTTCCAGGTACAGTTCAACATATTTTCATGTTGACAGTAGATTGAGGTACCTGCGTGCTACACCTCGTTTGAAAGCGTCTGAGCATAATAAATATTACCTACATACTAGGGGTGGGGGAAAAAAAAATAGATTTTTAGATTAATTGTGATTCACATTTAAACAATTTGATTATCGATTCATAAAATTTAACAAATGAGCTTTTAAAGAGATTTTTAATTGAACGCTAGCAGCGTAAGTTTTCTGTGGCGTAACGTGGCTACTTGACTATGGAAAGCGTAGAGGACCAAACTGGTATTAAAGACAACATGGCGGCAGACGTGGGGATGTAATTCTCAGTAGAGATGCAGGTTTCAGCACAACACCAACACCTCTGAGGTTTACATGTTTGGACTCATTTTGTCTTTAAAAGCAAAAGGAGACAAACAAACCAGACAAAAGTAAGAACATTAGACTGCATTCTTATACATTTTTAATTCTTAATTTTGCTGTTGTTGCCTTATCCTTATTCTGTTTTACTTTATCATATATATAACTTTTTTATACTTAAGAAGCACAGTCTGGGAACCTACCAGAAAAAGCATTTCACTGTTGTTATAGCTGTATGGCTGCACATGACAAATAAAACTTTGAAACTTGAAAATTTTACTAAATATGTAACTCAGAAGTAAGATTTTGTAGCAACACGATGAATTCGTGGAGTCGCTTGAGGAGGCGTCACGCCGCCGCCGTGAAGTCTGCAGCATGAATGAAGACAGATGACGTAGAAAATGCATCGACCTGCAAGCTGCATCTGCCTCACCTCCACCAAAAAATAAGCCAGTCCTTACTATTTTTATATGGAGGATATGCATCCTTACAGCGTCGCCGTGACAACGAGAGATTTAGGAACACGCTTCAAAATCCTGGAATCACGGAACGCTGAGCAACATGACAACATGTTAGTGAGGCGGATACACAAAGCTTCATGTGGAGGTCAAAGAGCATCAGAGCCAAAAGGTCAAAGGTCAGCCGGAACCTGTTTCCTTTAATACACTCAGTAGGTTTCTATGTAGATTTAGAAAGAATGTCTTCGCTTTTTATACAACAATGTAATTTAGAAGACCCTAACAACATTTTACGGAATTTAACAGAATCGAAGCTTTGAAAGTTTAATCGAATCAGAATCCATATCCAGCTCTGCAACATACATGTTAAGTTACTTTCTGAGCAGCATCGAGAGCCAATACTCAAAGTACAAAGGCCAGACAAACAGCACATTCTTTCAACCACAAAACTAAACAGACACTAAAACCTCACTCCGCCCATGCTGCCCCAGCAGAGAGGTCTGGAAATATAAGGCACACTTTCAGAAGCGAAGTTAAAATGCGACACTTACGTCCCTCAGCTCATCGATGCGTTTGTTGAAGAAGCCGTGCTCCAACATAGAAGCCTGAGTTTTACGCATGAGACTGCGAATGTTACCCACATCCATGTTTACTGTGTACTGACTGATAAAACTAAAACCAACAAGTGTGCTGATCAACAGGGTAGGAGTAACTCTCTCTCTCTCTCTCTCTCACACACACACACACACGCAGCAGGTGTTGNAACAGGGTAGGAGTAACTCTCTCTCTCTCTCTCTCTCACACACACACACACACGCAGCAGGTGTTGTTGTGTTAAGTCGTCTTCATTTCTCAGGAGAGCAGAAAGCAGAGAAGAAAGAAACAGAAAACATGAGGGAGATGTTATTAATTAACATAGGTAAGACGGTTTAATCAGGAGGGAAAAACACGGAACAGACATGTAAGATTTCATTTGCACGACACCTCTTCATGCCAATTCAGATATTTTTGCCTATATCTGATTTTTTTGAACAGCTTACTGTATTTCTGGTTATTTTTGATGGTTTTGACCATCAAAAATATTGTCCAAATTTCTGAGAGGGATGTAAACAAAATGAGACAGAAATATTTCTACAATCTGTTGCTGTCTGAAGCATCTTTAAAGTCACAAAGACTTCATCATGTTTTCAGACAGAGAAGAAGGATTAGAGCAACGTGTTGCAGCAACATTGCGAAAAGTTGCGGCAAAGCAAAGTTGCGGCAATGATCACTGCTACCTCAGTTCACAGGAAGTCTGGATGTAAGCGAGGACTCATGATTGGTGGATCACATGTTGGAACTTTGACAATGATCAGAAACTTTCTGATGCAGAGAAACATTTGATATGTTGTTTTAGTGTTTATCACCAAAACTCTGCATCAGGACACGTGGTTTCATTGCATGAATATGTTTGGAGTTTCAGCATCTTATGCTTAAACACAGAAAACCACAGTGCACACATCAGGCATCCACAAATCTGTAACACTGGTGTCTTAGGTTTATGCTTTTTAGTGTGTTTTCAGATCTGGTTTGAATCAGATCTGTAGATCGTTTATGCTGGTCTGGATCAGGAACTAAATTGTTGGTTTGGTTCAGTTTCACACAGGAAAACATCCAATCAGACCAAAATATAGCAGAAAAAGTCATGTGACAACACTCTCTCTGTGCTCATTGGTCAGATACGTCTGGGGGCGGAGAAAGAAACTCCAAACAGGAAGTAGTTTCTATGGTGTCAAAGTAAATCAGAGTAACAAAGATGAATGTGGATCCTTTCCTAGTCATAGCATCATTTGATCCATGAAGAAGAAAACTATGACAGCAGACTGTTTGACTCCTTCTTGTTCTGGTTGGTTGTGGTCTTTTGCTCTGAGGTCTACTAGCCATTGGTTTGAAGACTCTCCTCATCCTTCTCCTCTTCCCTCTCAACACATTCTGTTATTCCCATTCCCTCCATTATTACCAACAATATGTCTCTCATTACCTCATTGTTTCTCATTGTCAGCCTTCCTGTATGGAATGCTGCATGTTGGACCTCCACCCATTCTCTCAACACACACACACACGTTTTCAGTAGCACAATGCGTTTGTGTCTCTTGACCCAGTCCAACACGCTGTTATTTTTTCCAAATCCTGTGCAGCAAGTAATGCAGCAGGAAGGCGAGTCAGAGAGACGAGCTAACGGCTGGAACAGAACGCTCTCTGACACGCTGAACGCTGCATAGGTCTATGTCAGAATGGAAACACGTGCACCGACAGCAACACGCACGAGTGACACAATATTCAACCTTCTGTGATTCTTACAGTGCTGGATAAACTGAAATCTCCATCTTCATGATGCTGTGAGGATCAGACAGGATGAGATCTCCTCACATTAATAATCTCACCTGTACAGGAACACCTGCAGGGAGACATGTTTATGCTCCATGCTCCCTTTCTGAGCTGACACACATGGCTGCTGTCAGTGTATGTGGGTAATCGTGTTCCACATGTTACCGTTAGCATACACACGTGTCAGGCAAAGTTTTCATACAGTTGCTGTTGTATCCTCCATGTTTTTACCCAACTTATCTACAACAGCAGTAGATAAGTTCAAACCAGAGAGATCTGCAGACTCCTAACATCCTGGCACATCCTCCTAATGCAGCTTGTGGCTTTTTCACAGACGGCGTGTTGTGTCACAACACGGGCGGACGCTGACAGTTGATTGGACAACCTGGTGACTCACATGAGGGACACAAGACTGATTATTCTTCAAGCAGGCTGGGATAGATTCCAGCTACTCATGACCCAGGACAAGCAGACATAGAGGATGGATGGATGGATGGATGGATGGATGTTTTAACTGAACTAATAGAATGAAGGTACAGGTTACTGCACTATGTCTTGGGTAGGGTACTACACAGTACAGAATTTTAATGGGTTCATCTGAACATGTATTAGCTTTCCACCTTTAACAGCATCTGTTTGATATGATCAAAGGTGGAGTTTACTTAACGTTAAACACACACACACACACACATCTCTGCTGCTAATCAATCAATACATCAATACATCAATAGATAGATGTGGAGTTAGTTCAGAAGTCGTGTGGATCAAATTATTATTCCTGTCATTATTGCTCCTGTTATTCCTTCTATTCTGTCAAATGAAGACTGAAGCGGTCAGGTCAAAGGTCAAAGAGCAGCAACGAGCAGAGGAAGGACAGGAGGAGCTGAGATTTAATCATGAATGCTAGCAGCTGTCTGTCTGACCTTTAACCTCACAGTAACACAGTGGAAAATGATGGCTATGATAAAGATATTTGTTGTCAAATCTCATCTGCTTGCTGAAAATTAAGTGCCCTTGCTTTAGTTATAACAATAAATTATTCATTTGCTTTGTTGCCCTGGATGCAGTCAAAATGGTAACGATGCGTTCATGCTCACTGACATATAAAAACCATGCTAATTTCTGTAAAATATGTTTGTTTTCCACAGAGTGTGACACGGCCTGAGCGCCGTACGGCTCACGCTGGCTGAGATTCAAAGACCAAACAAATGAGGCTACAGAGACTGACATGTCAAACAACTGCAGCTAAGATTTGCATCTGTACCAGATTTAATATTCAAAAAAGAAAGCGGAAGCTGCATTTCTGTTAGAAAAACGCCATTTCCTGAAGATGTCAAACAAAACAAACGAGTGAAGCGTTTGGCTCTGATGAAGGACGCGTCATCCAACCTGGCCCGTCTGACCTTCCTACTAGACCTCATCCATCCTTTTCAGAATGTCCACACTGGGAGGCGGAGCGAAAAGCCGCCATCATAGAGGTGTGTGTGTCTCTGTGTTTGTAATTTCAATGCCATTAATCATATAAAAACAGGAAAACAAAACATACTTTCACTCTATGAGAGAGGAGAGTGTTAATACAGTTAAAACTGTTAATACAGTTTTCAGATGGACCCACATGGTGTCCTGGGAACAGGATTTGTGTTTCTGCTGTTCTTTCTAATTCAGTATTAGCATCAGCTAATGTTAGCCCATGTAGCAAACATGCAGAAAGAATAGATTTATTCAGAGAGAAACTATCAGATTAAGCCTTTACATGGTTATTAGCGCTAATATTTTCCTATTGAACAGATTATGAAAGGTTTAAACCAACCCTCTCTCCCGATTGGCCCAGATCAGGTCAGTGTCTTCAGATTGAGGCGGTTACATGAGGCGATTTTATTCTGATTGGGCGATTATTCTGATTATTAGAGAAATATTAGGGTTGATGTAAACGCAGCTCCACACACACACACACACACACACACACACACACACACACACACACCTCAACACACCTGACCTGGCATGTAGTGGGCGTGTCTGCTGAGTTATAAAGTTACAGATGTAGAACCCATGATCTGATCTCACACATGACCTCATGGCGCTCAGCATTCTCATCTGCTGCTCTCTGCGTCTGTCTCACCCACTCACCCACCCACTCGCTCACTCGCCCACCTGCCCATTTGCTCACTCGCCCGCCCACTCACCCACCCACACACTCGCTCGCTCANTCGCCCACCTGCCCATTTGCTCACTCGCCCGCCCACTCACCCACCCACACACTCGCTCGCTCAGGTTTCTGCTGCGTAGTTTTGTTCCTGCTTGTTGCAGGAAATGTGAAATGTGAAATGTGAGTGTTTATGCGTTTTTTTGTGTGTGTTTATGCGCGTGTTTATGCATGTGTGTGTGTTTATTCGTGTGTTTATGTGTGTGCATATGTGTTTGAGTGTGTGTGCGTGCGGGTTTATGCGTGTACGTGTGTGTTTATGCGTGTTCATGCATGTGTTTGTGTATGTGTGTGTGCACATGTGTGTGAGTTTGTGTGTTTGTGTATGTCTGCATGTGCTTAATGTGTTTGTGTGTGCATGTGTGTTTGTGTGTGTACGTGTGTGTTTACGCGTGTGCGTGTGTGTATGCGTGTTTATGTGAGTATGTGTTTATGAGTGTGTTTGTGTGTACGTGTTTATGCGTGTTTGTGTGTGTATGTGTATGTGTGTGTGGTGTGTGTGGTATGTGCGTGTGTGTGTGTGTGTGCTGACAGCAGGTAAATGTGGTGTAATCACTGGTTTGTTAAAAATGGCTGATCTGCATTTTACCATCACATACAAACATACAAACACAGGATCCAAGCTCGTCAACACTGTTTTTATCATTACCATGGCAACGCCCTCAAGACATAGTGACGAGCATGATCATTCCCATCTCAGGAGGCTGGGAAAACTCTGCAGACGTGGGACAAACAGCCCAGTTGGCTGACAGCCTGAGGACAGTGGAGCGACGGGAGCAAGCCGGAAAAACAGCAGGAATGAGATTCTGGAAAAACGAACTAACGATCACACCACTTATTTTAGAGGAGAAATAGAAAAATTAAGATGTTTTTCTGTGTTTTTTTTTCAGCTTTTTAGAGTCAGAAGAAACTCAGTAACATGTTCTATGGAAACTTCATCAAAGACAGTAAAATGAAAAATAGATTTTAAAAGTTTCTATCTCTGCAAACAATTATACACCAAAACAACATTACACACACAGGTGTATTTAATCCAGGTAACCAGCTAAATTCAGATTCAGATCACATTTCAAATTCAGATACAGATTATTTCATGTCGTCCTGGAACTGGTTAGCTGGAGCAGCTGGCAGAGACATCATCAGCGTGTGAAAACTAAATCACCTCTGAAGCTGAGACTACAGAAGAAGAGGGCCAGTAAACATGCCAAGAACACTGTGAACACACCAAGAACATCCATCCATCCATCCATCCATCCATTATCCTCCGCTTATCCGGGTCCGAGTTGCGGTGGCAGCAGACTGGCCCACACTTCCCGTCCCCGGCCAGGCCCTCTAACTCCTCCTGGGGGACTCTGAGGTGTTCCCAGGTCAGCTGGGAGATGTAGTCCCTCCAGCGTGTCCTGGGTCTTCCCCGGGGCCTCTTCCCAGTTGGACGTGCCTGGAAGACCTCCCTATGGAGACAACCAGGGTCCATCCTTACTAGGTGCCTGAACCACCTCAACTGACTCCTTTCGATGCGGAGGAGCAGCGGCTCTACTCCAAGTCCCTCCTGGATGTCCGAGCTTCTCACCCTGTCCCTGAGAGTGAGCCCAGACACCCTACAGAGGAACATCATTTCTGCCTCTTGTATCCACCATCTTGTCCTTTCGGTCATTACCCAGAGCTCATGACCATAGGTGAGGACAGGAAAGTAGACTGATTGGTAAATTGTGAGCCTCGCCTTCTGGCTCAGCTCCCTCTTCACCACGATGGTCTGGTACAGCATCCGTAGGACCTCGGACGCTGCACCAATCCGTCTATCAATCTCACGCTCCATCCTACCCTCACTAGTCACAAGACCCCGAGATACTTAAACTCCTCTGTCTGGGGTAGTGACTCCCCTCTAACCTGGAGGGAACAGTCCACCTTTTTCCAACAGAGCACCATGGTCTCAGACTTGGAGGTGCTGATTCTCATCCCAGTCACTTCACACTCGGCCTCAAACCTGCTCAGTGCAGGTCAAAAGTCACTGTCTGATGAAGCCAGCAGAACCACATCATCTGCAAAAAGCAGAGATGCTATTCTGAGGTCACCAAACTGGACACCCTCCCATCCCTGACTGCGCCTTGAAATCCTGTCCATGAAAATCACAACCAGGATTGGTGACAAGGGGCAGCCCTGGCAGAGTCCAACGCCCACCAGAAACAGGTCTGATTTAGTGCTGAGGATGCGATGTGTTCTTGTCACATCCTTGGCATGCTGAGAACACCGTGCACAAAATCACCCTTCAGAGCTGGACTTCTATTTATGCCAGTATCGTCACAGAACGGTCACGAGTCGCCTGTTATCAGAGGTTAAAGAGAGCTGGCTGCTGTCACCTGATAAGCGGCGAGCGGTGGAGCAGGCCTTTTTGTTATTGTGTATTGGGCACCGAGCGGTGACTCCTCACCTCACGCCGATGCAACCTTCAGCAATGTGTACCACTTGGATTCTGTTCTGCTGCTGCGCTCAAAGTTCAGACATGTTCAACTTTGACTTGCCTGACCTTTTCAACAGGAAACCAATGAGAGAAGAGTCATACAACAATGTACAACAACAATGGAGAAGAAGCTCATTGCTATTCCCAAGACAACCCATTTGCATGCACCCAAATTGCTGCTTCTTGACTCAGTTTCTTCTCCAGGAGAAGAACAGGAGAACAGCAGCAAGTGGCTTCTTCTGCCTCAAATCAACGTGGCGCCTCTTATTGATGCGTGTTGCTACGTTGGGAGTCCGTTCCAGTGTAACAGCGAGGTGTTAGACTCCCAACTTGATTGATTGTTCCTGATTCAGGCAGAATCAGCGATGATGAGCAGATTGCTCACAGCGACACAAATACAACTTATCATGTGAAAGCAGCCTGATGTCTGTCGAATCGACAGACAGAAGCATTTATTTAGCGATAAGAAGATAAAAAGAAGATGGAGGAGGAGACAGAAATGCTCCAACACCACAGGAAGTCATGAACGAACCAAAGCAAAAGTGGAACTCTCTCCTCTCTGACGATGTAACCAGCCATGTGATATTTGGACCAATCACAACCCAGGGGGGTCGTCAGAAAAAAGTCTAGAAATTCAGACTACGTGACTTCAGAAATCCCAAAATCTCTGAATTGCTCAGATCACACAAATTACACAACGTTTCCTGTAATCTTCTGTTGTGTTGCACACAGACGAGGTGATAGATGTCTGAAAACAAATTCAGGTCAATGTAATAAAATCAAAAAATGTCTGAAATGTCATTAAAAAATATGATTTTGTTGTGCTAAACTGCTCCTGTTTCAGTTATTGATTTGTATAATTATATCATTTTTCAATTAAAAAAAAAGCTTCACCTGCTTGACCTGTTTTGTCCCACTTCTAAAGAATCACCGATTAGTATGTAATATTAGTATGTTCATATACATACTAACATGTTAGTATTAGCAGTAACACACCAGCAATAATTGTTGTTATAATAGGTTAGTTTCTGCTGGACAGTGCAGCAGGTTGAGATATGCAGGGCCAACATTTCTTTTTTTTTTTTTATTCAGTTTTATTCTTTCATTAGAACCTGATAATGTTTCTATGGCTACCAGCAGCAACAAACTAATAATTTGTCAATTTGAAACACTAGTACAGTGCCATTTGAAAACGTGCCTGTTTAGAATGGGCCAGACTTTATGGTGTGCGCCGCAGCCTGCCGTAATTTACGTTGTCTACTGTATGGGGTTGGGTTGAGACCATGATGACACTGGACTGGAGAGCATGCTGCCACGCCTGGAGCGTATCCTGCCACGCGGACTACTTTTTAGTGTCACAGCTCAGTTTGAGAACCGCTCATCCAAACAACTTGACACGTGACGCTGCACGTCCTTGTGTCCTGAGCAATAAACCTGCTGAATATCAGCTTCATACAGTGCCGGGTTCTAGAGATGTTNTTGTGTCCTGAGCAATAAACCTGCTGAATATCAGCTTCATACAGTGCCGGGTTCTAGAGATGTTGGCGCCACAGACAGATCTGTCTTTATATTTAGATTTTGCAGCCTAGAGAGATTTTTCTCTTTTCTCTCAGCTTTTCAGCTCCTTTATGATTTAAGCTTGTTTGTTCATAATTTGACACACAAAGTTGCTTAGTCAAAATGCAGCCTTTTCTAATCAGCACAACACCTGATGAACCACAGAGGTGTGGAAAGGAGCCTGACAAACGATGTGGACCAGAATTAGCCTGTCAGGTGACCTATGGCCCAGTCAAATTCAAGCACAGTCCTGCTGCTTTTATTTATTTATTTCTTGGTTCTGTATTTTGATATTTTGTGTTCTATTGGCCTAACTGTCAAACTCGCTGCACCATCATGACCAATCCGCCTCTGATCTCGTTTGTCAAATTTAGCCATAACTTTATCTTGATGCAAACTTTGAAAAGTGGCAACAAAGTGTCACAAGCTCAATGTAAACTACTTACGACCTACTCTCCTCTGACAGGAAGTCACTATTCTCCATCATTCATCAGCGAATCAGCTGTCAAACAGTCGTGCTGCTTCAGGACACCTGACATACATATTGACATGCATGTTAACACAGGAAGTGAGCTGGGCGCATAGCAAAGATGTGGCATGAATTAGTATGAAGATCTGCATGATGATGCTTGTGCAAACAGAGCATAAACTGGTTTGAGATTAGCATTAGACACACAGAGAAGCATAAGAAACCTGAAAGTCTTTAAGGATGCATGTGCATAAATATCTGTGTGTGTGTGTGTGTGTGTGTGTGTGTGTGTGTGTANTGTGCATAAATATCTGTGTGTGTGTGTGTGTGTGTGTGTGTGTGTGTGTGTATGTGGGTTTCATATGTGAAAGAACTTTCCATCATGTCTGAAGCAGATTCTGCTGTTATCAGAGAGCAGTCCTCTTCTCCTCAGCAATGAGGTCAACATTTTAGCTGCTGTCATCACAGCCACGCTTTGACAGTTCTTTATGAAGTAACACAATGGAAGCAAAAAGCATAAGAAAAGGATATCCTGCTAACTAATAAAAAAAAACAAAAAACAAATGCTGGTGACCACATAATAATGTTTATGAGTCACTAAATTTTTGCAACGTATTCTGATTCTTAAAATAAATGATGTCTTATCGCTTTAGACTTGAAACACAAATCAGGTCACGTTTAGCCTAGATGTGGTTTGGTTTTCACACAGAAAATCAGAGGTAGGACCGTCAGGGCCAGCAAGGCCTTCTCTGCTGGCCTAGAGGTTGTCAGAATCAGAAAATTATGTTTTTATAATTTAATATATATTTTATNTTCTCTGCTGGCCTAGAGGTTGTCAGAATCAGAAAATTATGTTTTTATAATTTAATATATATTTTATTAATGCTAGATGTATTTTACAAAGTTTGTTCCCATCAGTTTTGTTATTAACGTCATTTCATCGCTTCTCTCTCCCTCAGTTTCACTGCTTCCAGTGCAGCTCATAGAAATTAGAGCTTTTATCCGATCAGGTTTTCCACCTGTGCTGTCTCCAGGTAAAAAAAAATCTAGCCTGAGGCCTTCAGAATCTCCAGTGAATCTCCTCTGCTATTCAAGCAAATGGGACGATGTTGTTGATTGTCATATTCTTTAACCAATCAGATTTAGAGTTTGCCATGTTGGGCATATTCTTTTACACGTCAGGGCCTTCTAGCTGCCTAGTCAGCATTTTCTGTGTGGATGCTAGCTGCCTTAAAAACCCAAAGAAGAAGCAGCAGAAGCAGGGCCAGTTAGCTAACTGAAGTAAAACTAGCTAGCACGTAACATAGCATTATTAATGTTTATATAAACTTTCTTTCTTGACGTTTAGATTTTTAGATATAGTGCTTTAGATTTTTTGTTTAGATTTTTACTTAGTCCTGTTGTTTTTTAACACACAATGGCTGAAGGAGTAGAAGAAATGGAAATGGTCCTTCAATTCTGGAAAAAGGCCAAGCTTTTCTGCAAAGCCTTTTTTGTGAAGGACCTTTCAAGAAAAGCTGGAAATACTGTACAACCGTGCCACTCTTTATAAAGAAAGAAAGGTTTAATTGCGCAGATAGCACTGAAGGCCTTGATGTAAAATACATGGCCCGCCACTGCAGAAAACATATATCAAAGTTTGTGTGTTGGGTACATAAAGGTACACACACCTACACACATCTGCTTCTAGATCAATCAGCACTGTGGTGAGTTTGTTCTGTGGCTATAAGCTGCTGTCATAATTTCCACCATGTTTAGCTGTTCCAGGAAAACGCCTAACCTGAGGGATGCGACCATGAGCGCTCTCGGTTGCACGATGGGCTTTCTATGTGCAAATCGAGATTTTCTCTGAGCAACTTCTCCATGGAAGAAACAAGTCATCCAGGGATGCCCTCCACGCCTTTGCAGATTCCATATACTCTTACATTCTCCCGTCTTGAACGCCCTCTTGGTCTGTTAGCTTAAGCTAATGTTGCGCCTGTAGCTTTAACATCTTCCATGTTCTGCACTCTCTCCTCTCTCTCTGCTACTCTTATCTCAGCTTTGTGTGGTCTCATTTGGTTTTGCGATTTCTCCCTTTATATCATTGAGTTATTTCTTGCATTTTGGCAAAAAAAAAAAAAAAAAAAATTTGAGTATCAAACTCAAATTTATCAATTCCTCGTCACTGGTTTGGCTAGCCAAAGAGGTCTATCTCCATCATGTCCAAGTTCCTCATTATTGCTATCAGGGTGCTGCGTTGCTCGTGCTCCTACACACTACTGGCATTATACTACTACTATTATACTACTACTACTATTATACTACCACTACTATTATACTGCTACTACTATTATACTACTTATCTTGCAATGTTTTTCTGTAAAAATATGGGTTTGGGGTGCGGTTCTCTCCATTTTGTTGAGGATTCTTCTCCTGATGCTGTGTTCTTGTTGGTTAAAAAAATAAGGCTAAACTACATCTAGTTTGCAGATGCAGCAAGTTACATGCAAAAGCAGAGCTGAACACACATCACACGCAGAAACTAAAGTGACTCGACAATAAGGTTTTCTGGGACAATAGTGAATACTGAGCTGAATGCTGTTAGACACGAGAAAAAATTCAATTTACTTTCCCCATAAATCCAGAGCTTCTAAATTCTTTCATTTTAGAAATGGAGACATTTTATCAGTAAAGTTATTTATAAAGTGGTTAATCTCAACATACCTACGCCAAAGTGAGTCACGCTGAGTATTACAGATAACATGAAAAGGATGTTTGTGACAGAGTTCATGAACATGCTACGGCGCCGTGCACGGTCTCGCCCTGCAAACGCTGCACAAACAGAGCAACGAGGACACGCCCCCTCACACAACAAATCATCTCACAGCCACACTAAACATTCTGCAGGACACACTCATGCTGCTGTTTATTCTGTCAGCAAAAACCAGGACACCGGCTTTCATTCATAACAATCAATGAAAATACAAAAATACAAAAAAAATCTATTTAAGGTAAAACAGACACAAACTATGATAGAAAAACAAATAACTAATAACAATAACAAACAAAAAAACAAAAAAACTGTTATGACAAAAACAGAAAAATAAGGGTTAAGCTATCAGCCAATCAAAAAAGCCTGTTATGACCTTAAACAGAATGATGTCCAGTTTGTCACTTGGAGGCTTAGATTTTTATGACATCAAAAATCCCTGGAAGCCAATTCTGGTTATGACTGATGTAAGCATAAGGTATGGTCAGCTTTGTGTCATTAAAGGGTAAATCATAAAACACAGAGCCAGATTTAATGTGTTGATCAGGGCAAATATCATCACACGACCCCCTTCCCTCATTCATAAACGTCTGTTAGCAGCATCTTTTAGCGTTTAGCTTGAAAGAGGCGTTACTACAGTATTTTATTTTCTTTATGTCAGGAAGTGATTCATGAAACACACTGACACTCGAAAAGTAAGACGCAGGATTGTAGAAGACACGGTCATTTTATTTTCTCGATAAAAGCCGTCTCCTCTGGCTATATTTCCTGGTGAAGTCATACATGTTCTAAACATGTAATTGGTTAAATAAAGTAAGTTCAACAAAAAAATCTAACAGACATAACGTTCTCTGTGATGGATTATTTATCTCAGCATGTTTCAAGTCTCTACAAGTTGATTTTTAGGTCGTAATGAATGAACTGAAACCAATGGCAGTCTGGAAAGCAGGAAAAACAATTCTAATATTTACCACTACTTATTTATTTATTTAAAAGGGATCATGTACAATGTTATTTGCTGTATTGTACCAGAGTTAGCTAAAGCTAATTTTCAACTGCTAATAATATGCTAAAGTAATAATAATGCTATAATAATGGCTAAAGTAGTATGTTTTAGAAAATGTTTGTCAGTAATGTAACATGTATGTGGGTTGTGCTGCATATATTGGGCTAAAACATGGACGATCACTGGTATGGTCCTTTAAGCTGCGATAGCTGTAAAGTTGGTGACGGTGACCTGACCTTTGCAGGTCACTTCTCGTAGGATCTACTAGTGAAAGCTGTGTTCTCTCCATTATGCTTCGACAGGAAATGGCTGCTATCACTCCACTGTTAGCTTGATCTGTCACAGGAAGTACAGCTAGCTAACGCTCCAGCTATGCTAGACTGAGTCAGCATCACTTCCTGTTTGTTTTGTGTCTCAAATCAGGTGATTGGCTCTCCTCCTCATGTAACTTTCTTGATATTCACCAGGTGTTTCTGCTTCAGGTGAAGAAACTAATTTGTTGTGTTTTCACCTTTAGCCATTAGCCTGTTAGCTTGTAGCTGAACCATTTCAGACAACAGAGGAAATAATTCATCAGACACTGACCTGATACTTTCAAACACGTTGGTTAGGTTCTTCTTGTTGCGCATGATGTAAAAAATTCATCAGCACATCATCATCAATATCGTACGATGGAGTATTAGGGCCATAGAAGACAAAAAAAAAAAAAAATGNAAAAAAAAAAAAAAAATGGGGGGCATTATTTTCAAACTCACAAATTTGTGAGTTTTACAACATGAAAATTTGGCAGTTTTAAAAGTCCGTATGCTTATGATAATTTGATGATTTTGCGCTAAAAGCACAAGTGTTTCTTTATTTGTAAATCTGATGGAAAAGTATTATTTAATAAGGTCATGTACTGCAGGCATAGTCACAACGTGAGGCAGTTCAATTCCCTTTCTCATTATTTTCCTTTTTTTATTATAAAAAAGTTAAATTATTATTTTTAAAAATTAAAAAATGATTATTTTATTAAAAATAATTTTCATTATTTTTTTAAGTGTTTAAATAGGCAAATTTGCGAGTTTATACTTTTCCATCGGTTTTTAAAGAAATAATTGTGCTTTTAGCGCAAAATCATCGAATTATCATAAACGTACAGACTTTTAATGCCCCCCTCGTTCTTGTTTTTTTCGTCTTATATGGCCCTAATATGCCGTCATAATATTGTGATTATTATACATATTATCATGCACAGTCCAACATCATATACACAGTTTGTCACTACAGTGTACTAGTACTACAGTCTGTTTCTCTGATGACTATGATATATGACGACAATAATCAGTCAATTATTACCCGTTACTGTTATATTTTTAAGGGATTTCCCCCTGGCTAGTTATTGTTTGCTCATTATCAGGCATAACCAGACCCGGTGGTTGGCCAGTCAATATTTGCTTATTCATAGATTCTGAAATTCTCAAGGAGGGAGAAGCTGTAGCTGTCCTGATTGAACATTTTTGTATATACACTATATTAGACTAATATTCACCAGAGCAGCGCGTTATTACGTGTTTGTCTGCAGGGAATCTTTAAGCTCTGTGGTCTGTCTACCCAATCAAATACAAGCTCCTCCCTTTGGGAGAGTTAGCGTGGTGGAAAATTTTACTTAATGCATCAAATTCTGCTGCCAACAATTCAGCCACGGCTGTAAGAGAAAAAGTAGACACACTTTACCTCCTTACCACCCAACGGAAAGAAAGCTGAGCACTACCAGCAGGAAGCAGCCATGATAGGTTTCAACGGTGAGATAATATTTAGGAATAACGTCAACATGAGCTTATTTCAAAAAGAAAACATGCTCTCATGAACAGCGACGAACACTCTGACGTGACTAAAACATGACTTCTACGTAAAGACTGGTTTAGTTTGGGTACGTTTCCCTTCCGTTGATACGATTTATTTCTGCAGGTCTGAACATCAAAAACAGACAGAGCCCGTTTAGAGGTTCAGCAGCACTTCTGCTACAGATCAATCTACTGATGTTCTGATCTATTCATGTGTTACGGTATTGATTGATTAGCAGCAGAGATGTGTGTGTGTGTGTTCCACCTTTGAAGATCAAATCAAATCTGACATCAGATTACTGTCAAAATTTTAACCAGCACAAAAACAAGAATTGAGAGCGTAAAAACAGAAACTGAGAGCTCAAAAAAAAAATGTGGCGAGTAAAACTTGTGAATGAGTGCAGATAAGTGTGCTAATGTGTCAGTTTGTGCTCTCTCGCTTTAGTTTTGAGCGTTTGCCCCTGTGTTTTTCTGCGCTCTCTCACTTTAGGATACAAGGAGCTTTATTGTCGTCTCGCCACACCCACATTATACTTCCAGTGTTACATGTGATGCATATGAAATCCCGTTACCCAGGCTGGTGAGAATGTGGATGTTCATACAAGAGAATTAACAAAGTAAAAAACAAAAAGGCACATAAGAAAACTGCTCAGAAAAAAAAAAACAATAAATATAATAAAAATAAGACACTCCCAAAAAGTGTNAAAACTGCTCAGAAAAAAAAAAACAATAAATATAATAAAAATAAGACACTCCCAAAAAGTGTAATTAGTAGTAGTAGTTTTGAGCGCTGCGCTCTCGTTTCATTTTTGCAACTGGAATACGTCATTAAGGGTTAACGAGCAGCCTGGTCTTTCTGTCCTGAAATATCAGAAGTGCCAACATAAAAAATAAATAAAAGAATAAATAAATAAAAATGGAAATATAAAGAGGAATAAATAAAAGAATAAATCAATGTGGAAATATAAAGACAATTTAAAAAACACATAAAAGACTAATTAGGAGCATTTTTATTTATTTTCACATTTATTTCTGTATTTACAGTATTTCTTGTATCTATATTTTTATATACATTTATTCCTTTTTCCCATTTAAATTTCTATATTTATTTTCCTTATATTTTTTTATGATTTTTCTATTTATTTTATATAGTTTCTTTTATTTATTTTCATATATATTTTTTTTATTAATTTATGTATTCTTTTCTGTATATGTACATCATAATCAAACAGATGCTGTCAAAGGTGGAAACACATCAGTCTGAGCTAACACATGTTCAGATGAACATGTGTTAGCTCAGGTTAGTATGTGCTTGTATGTTGTCAGCATGTTGCTCCTGTTCAGCGTCTTCTTCACATCATGTGAAGCAGCATGTGGTTTTCCACACGTCTTGATTCAGCTTCTGCTGTCATAGTTTTCTTCTTCATGGATCAAATGATGCTATGACTAGGAAAGGATCCACATTCATCTTTGTTACTCTGATTTACTTTGACACCGTAGAAACTACTTCCTGTTTGGATCTGCTTTGTGACCAATGAGCAAAGAGGGTGTTGTCACATGACTTTTACTGATATGTATCCAGAATATATAAAATTGAAGTGAAGGTAAATGCAGCAAAAATCCATCATAAATTTAACAGTACATCTGAGATGAAAATGCATCATTCAGGATTCCTACAGAGCTCTCTCTCTCACTCACTCTCACACACACACACACACACACACACAAGGTCAGTGTTGTTATGCAACTTAAATGCCACTCTACATCATATCTTTACTGATACAGTAATCCCTAAAACTTCCTGTTCCAAACCTCCCACACCCCTGTGCACCCCTCCTCTCTCACTCACACACACACACACACACACACCATCATGTCCATGACCAACAGCAACTCCATACTACGATTTAAATCCTCAGCACACACACCTGACTAACAGACGGACACTGAGAGCAGATGACTGATGGCGTGTCTTACCAGAGGTCGGTACCTCATGCTGCTCGGCTGGTTTGGTTTAGTCCTGCTGAGCTGATAAGAAGGCGGCCGTTTGTTTTTAGGAGGCAGCTGCCATCGCTTCTCCTCTTTCTGCTGCTCCCACATTCACACACCTCAGCCTGCTGCACTTCATTTGCCTGCCACTCCCTCCCCCCCTCCCAACACACACACACACACACACACACACACACACACACACACTGTTTTCTCTCACGCTGCCCTCTCCTCAACCAGCACAATCCAGCATGAAGTTTACTGTGGCTCCTTTTCTTATTCTCTCTCTGCTCTTAAAAAAGAAGCCACAGGGTATTAGCTAAACATCCTGAAACGTGCACACACACACACACACATACACACACACACCTCCAGACACAAAGATTAGCATTAGAAATGTCCCTAAACTCTGAGTCTGTGTCCTCAGACCTGTTGGACAGTCAGAGGGGCTGAAACCTCCTTCCTACCGCTCCTTCAGACGGGCCTGCATCTGACAAAGTTTTTATGGTTCCACCACGCCCACTTCCAGCCCACTTCACGCCTGCTTCACGCAGCGATCAGCTAAGCATGTTGAGGTGTGAAAGTGGGTTTTCACTTCTCTCTCAAACTCTCTTCCTTCTCTTAGTCACTGTGTTTATGCTCCACGGGGGGAGCAGAAGTGAAACTGTGTATGTTATCTCCCTGTTTTTATAACTGAGTGTAGACCACAGGAACAGAAGAAGACAGCATTCCTGTTAGTCAGCCCTCCTCCTTTTGTTTCCACTGTGGGAATCCTGAAAAGGTCTCAAGGTTTCCTCCCAACAACGTCTCTGCAAGACGGACAGGCTGGGTTTGGTGAAGCTATGGCGGCCTTTACTGCCAAACGGGGAAGAGGTGTGTGTGTGTGTGTGTGAGAACAAAAACACAGGAAAACTGCTCGTTTCTGACCAAAAGTTCTAAATTAGGAACTACATTAAGGGAACATCAGGAGTAGCAATTACATGGTTCCTTCAGCAACTTCCTTCCTCCAACACACATCAAGTACCATGAAGATGATCAGAATTACAGCAGGACACGTCTACATCGAGACAATACCAACACATTTATTGCCTAACGACACTGCAGAATCTGCGTACTGACGGTACCGGAGGTCTCAGAATAACATACATGTCCTATAGCATACCGCTCTGTGTGTTCAGCTTCCACAGCGAGATCTCTGCCTACATGGCTGACGACAACTGGCAGCTAAAATCAGCAGCCCTATTAACGGAGAACATTCCAGTCGGAGTCATGCTGGAGACGATGGAGCCGCTCCCTGAGGACCAGTATTTAACACATGCTTAGAAAATGTTGATACACAAGCCCAAATCAGCAGGCAGCGACCCCCATCAAAAAATGTGAAGTTTGAGAAATAATCAGCAAGAGAAGGATGAACTATTTTACTGATACTGTTATTACGTTTGCATTGTATTAGCTTTTGTACAGACATTTTCACCAAAAAAAAAATAAATAAAAATAATAATAATAATGACGGTGCTGAAATATGAGCTCTGCCCTGCTTATTTATTTCCAATAATGTTATGTGTTTAGCATTATGTTGAATATTTTTAGTTTGTACATGAGGTTTGTTTCATATCCTATTATTCATCAGAAGACCTGTGTAGTTTTTTATATGTTAAAAAAATGTCATTATGTCTTTATGATAGATGATCTTGAGGCGTGATGACATGTTGATGAATTTCCACATCATACCTAACAAGGAGAAGCTGAGAAAGTATTGAAATGGTTCAGCTACAAGCTAACTGGCTAACAGCTAAAGGTGGAAACACAACAAATTAGTTTCTCCACCTGAAGCAGAAACACCTGGTGAATACCAAGAAAGTCACAAGTCACATGAGGAGGAGAGCCAATCAGCTGATTAGAGAGGTAAAACAAACAGGAAGTGATGCTGACTCAGTCTAGCATAGCTGGAGCGATCTGCGGTAGCTGGGTCCATATGCAGCTTTAGTGGCATGGAAGAAACCCCTTGTGTCACCTATTTCTGTAAGATTTCAATTTCATAGGTTTTCTCTGTCCACCATTTGTTTTTAAGGTCCCTTACCGTTGGACAAAGGTATTGGCTCTGGAGCGAGCTTCCCTCTTGGCTTGGTAAGTGACGTTCTTCTGCCAGGCACAAAAGGCCTGCCGTTTCTTGGAAATAAGATGTTCAATTTCCATGTCATTGTCATTGAACCAGTCCTGGTTTCTCTTTATATTTAAACCAAGGACTTTGCGACTAGGTTCAGGATGGTGGTCTTCAGTGAACTCCAGTGGACATCATCAGGGTGCTCTGGTGGCAGGCTGCTGTCACATAGTGCAGCTTGGAGGAGCTCCCATGTCTCAAACATTTCCAGGTTCCTGATGTCTAGTTTAGGGTGGCATTGATTTTTCTTCCCTCTTCTTTTGGGCATTAGTCTGATGTCTGACACACACACACACAACTTCCTATCCTCTCTAAGGCAGCCATCTCCCCGCAAGATCTCTGACCTTGTCGGACGTGCTGACTCGGATAAAGCATACTGCAGCCTTTAAAACAATGCAATCCAACAGTCTATACAAAACATCTGCTTATCAGCTACGCAGCACCACGACACCTCTGGTCCTCAACAGGTCTTAACACGTCAGCGATTAATATTACCGGATAAACTCAAGTATAAGCTGATCTCGTATATAAGCCGCCCCCCTGATGTTGTTCCATCAATTTATTAGTTTAGCAAATTACCTGTTTTTCTGGGTATTGTCATAGTATTCCTGTGATTTTCTGAAAATAATCCACGTACCGGTAAACATGATATTTATTTCAGCAGCTGATTACCATAACTGACCAATCACAACAGAGCTTACTGGCCGCCACAAAATGTGCTGGATAAGATGTTTAGTCAGGAAATATCTCATTCTAAGGTATGATTTGAAGTATTTTCATGGGTAGTGGTAATGGTAGTATTTCCACCCCTGGAAATTTCCTTCTCTGGGATCAAATCTTTATTTCTCACGTATAAGCCGACCCCTGATTTACTTTGTGAAATTTGGTAATAAAAACTCAGCTTATACTGGAATATCCAGTATATGGTAATTAATAATATTAAGGAGGCTAAAGAATTGATTGGGGGAACTGCTTTAAATAATGATGCAGCATCGACATCCCTAAAAATGGAATTCTAAGTTTTTCAAGAAAAACACTAATGGTGTGATTTGTTAGAAATGGGAACATAATTCCAACTAACAAGAGGAAATAACCCCAGGGATTATACATGTAAGGACATAGCTGCCGACATGGCCAGCATATCTCATATATATATATTATAAGAGAACAACTGTTTCAACAGGCTTCTGAGCTGAAAGAGACTTTTGGGACTTCCTGTTGCAGGGGAATCTCAGGAATGTTCTTCTTCAGTGGAAGCAGAGAAGACTTCCAATCTGCAGCTTCAAAGGGAAAAGCAGCAGGAAAGCCAGTTTTACAGGCTCATTAGGATGAATATGAGCTTTCCTGTGGATCTGAGAAAACACTCTGACAAAGCCAAACAGCTGGTGGTTTCTACACGCCAAACCTTATCTACCGTCCATCCCTGTCATCTCCAAATGTCTCTACATCCCAGAATGACAGATTTTATACAGATCTGTGTGTGTCTGCTTTAACTTTACAGGATGAGGAGTGAAAGACAGTGAAATGGAGGGGTGAGTCCACTTTCAGAGATAGAGAGAGAGAGAGAGAGAGAGAGAGAGAGAGAGAGATGTTCAGACGACAAATGAACACTCCAGAGTTCAGCTGGAACTGGACTGAGACCTCCTCCTCTAAACATCTCTGTGTGGCTGTTTTGGTGTAATTGCTGTGTTCAGACGTGAACAAACTAAGCGTATTAAAGGACCATAACAACCATTTTGCATGTTTGAGCCTAATATATTCAATTTTCATACATGTTATGTATGAAAATCATTCATCAATCATTGCAATCATTTCACTGTGTGTGTGTGTGTGTGTGTGTGTGTGTGTGTGTGTGTGTGTGTGAACTGCGCTCAATGCAAAAGAGTTGTGGGAAAAACCAGCTAAGTGAGAGACAGAAAGAGAGAGAGACAAAAAGATAACAAGGGAGAGAATGAGAAAGAATGAGGGAAGAGAGAGAGCGAGAGAGAGAGAGAGAGAGAGAGAGAGAGAGAGAGAGAGACATAGGCCCAGATTCATAAAAAACGGCGATAAGGAGAGTAACACTGCCTTAATGTGCACTGTGATAATTGAGGCTCATTCATAAAACTTCTCCTAGATAATCAGTACATTGCTGTCATTGCTGTGAGGTGTGACAGGTAAAAGCTGATGAAGATCAGCATGTTAATGAGCTGCTGCATATTTATCAGCCACCATTTATCCTGATTCATCTGGTTTTAAAGCCACAGATCAGCAAAGGAAGCATACATTCTGCTTTAGAGATGCTCGTTTTAAAAGACTGATGCTAAATAACAGCTAAACGTGTATTTTAACCCTTTAGTGCATTGTGGAGAGTGGAGGTGGTGAGGAACTCAGACGTGCACAGCAGGTGAGCACCTGAACGTGTCTCAGATCAGATCAAAACTCAGCACTTAAAAACTGACTGATCACCTGAGTGACTTTATCTATCAAAGTTATTGATCACTAACACGTGAGCCACATACAGTTTAAATGTCGCCCAGATTTCATACCGCTGAAATTTACCACCAGACTGAAACAGGTCTTAATTTTAGCGTGTGGGTTTGTTTTAATGAATAGCTACCGCAACACGCAAATAACGCCTCTTTAAGGCTAACGCTAAAATATGTCGCTAACAGGCATTTATGAATGAGGGAACATGATTATGCCATGATATTTACGCATAGCGACACGGTAAAACATGCGCTACGGTTTATGAATCTGGGCCAGAGTATATTGGTGGTGTGTTTGTTGTTTCGTGGGAAACAGGATACATGTAAATTCATAAAAATGTTTGAGAAGAAGTGAAAGCAGTAGTAAAGACTCTGAAGACAGTGACACACTCACACATACACCTCCACTCAGGGACCTGTGCAATTCAGAATTTATCTATTTGATTTATTTATATGTATTTTCCCTCTAAATGTGTAAATTTTATGAGATGCCATGAGAAATTTCATTGCACTCTGGGTATAACGACAGTAAAGATTATTCTATTCTACTCTAAAGAACGAGCAAAGCCAGAAGAGCAGAGCATGCCAGCTGCTGTTAACTAATTCCTCTGTGCTAACGTCTCAGTCCGCCTTTTCATATGTGTGCAGACTTTTCATACGTGTTCAGACTGCAGGTCTTCACAGGTCAAACGTTTGGACCAGACGACTCAGACCCGTAACACCAACGCTGACGTCACGATGCTGCAGCATCGATGAGATCAGAGCTGAGACCGAGTTCAGGTCTCTCTCTCTCTCTCTCTCTCTCTCTCTCTCTCTCTCTCACACACGCACACACACCTTACATTTGAATGTTTCTCCTTAAAATTCAACGTCTCCTTGAAATTTGGTGTTTAAAATTCAGTGTTTCACCTTAAAATTTAATGTTTCTCCTTAAAATTCAGTGAAAAATTTCACTATAAAATTCAATGTTTCATCTGCTAACACACATGAAGGGAGAAGGCATGGTCGTTTTAATTTCTCAGAAAAACCCATCTTGTCCTGGGACTATATTTCCTGGAGGAGACATCCTCCTATACAGCTTTGTGCTGGATTAGTTAAAGTCACTTCAACAAAAAAAAATAATGGTTCTTTGTGACAGATTATTTATCTCAGCATGTTTCAAGACTTTACAAGTTGATTTTTATGTTGTACTGGAACTGAAGTCAATGGCAGTCTGGAAGGTAGGAAAAACAATTCTAATATTTACCACAGTATGTTTTGGAAAATGGTTGGCAGTAACGTAATGTGAATATGCAGGTTACATTTATTGGGCGCAAAGATGCAAAATCACTAGTATGGTCCTTTAAGCCTTATAGACATATGGCACAACCCTGACTAGAATATGATTTGGAATCCAGAGGTTCTGTTTCCACTGTGCTGTTTATTTGTTTGTTTGTTAATAAAAGTTCTGAACTGGTTTTGATGAAACTTGGCTGGTGGTCCAGGGAAAAAAACATTCCAGGAGTTTTTGAAAGGAAAGTTTTTAAAGGATTTTTTTTTTTTTTTT
>VXCM01004155.1:36395-46727 GCA_014773175.1 Lucifuga dentata
CAAAAAAAAAAAAAAAATCAGGCATATTTAGCCTCTGATGACTATCAATAGGTGCAGCTTGGTGCACCTAGGTTAGGGGTTCAAAGCCCTGTGCTGGTCCAGGTCTATTCTATGCAGAAGATGAGTTCCTCCCTGAAGTGTGAGATCAATCAAGTTTCCTGGGCAGAAAACACATCAATGCTGCAGCTAAACACACTGAAAAAATTTACTTTTTCACATAAATCCAGAGGCATGTTCTTGTGCCTTCCAAAGGTGCTGTCACATGATAAGTGGTCAGCTACCTGTTCCATTGTTGTGTATTGGGTGCTGAGCGATGACTCCCAACCTGGTGGTGACTGACGGGCACCGCTCCGATCTCCTCTCCACTCAAAGCTAACTTTGACCCTTTGGCCGCTGACCTTTCCAATGTGCAGCCAATGACAGAACAGCTGTATCAGCAGAAGTGACAACAATGGAGGAGAAGCTCATAAGCTGCGTAGACAAATTTCTGGAGTAGAACAACACAACTTTAAAATCATACCGTGGTCTGAACAGAAAGGTGACTGCATGGTGAAAATGTCAGAAGTCAGACAGGAAGACCAGATAATCTGTGGCCATATCTGCTGTGTCTATGCTGGAAGCTTCTTGATGACGCATGTTGCTGTGGTGTTGCTATGGTGCCACTCTGTTCCATGCGCTGTTCAATGCACGGATCATCGGGACTGCAAGCAGCACGAGATCGCTCTCCACAGCGCAAACCAAGTAATCGTGTGAAAGCAGCCTACACTCTGAATTCTCAGATCGAATACGTTTCATAAGCACGATTAACAGGAAACTGGAAACTCGTTATTTCACTTCCATCCACTGAGACTGCAGGTCTGAAGAACTGAGCAACAGGTGGTTTCTGAGACATGCACACGTTTATTATCAGCCCAAAGCTTCAGCATCTGTCATCTGTCCAACCACTGAGATAATCATCTACTCATTTTATAGCTCTGAGGCTGTAAATGTTATGATATAAAAGCACGGTGCTGGAATACTGCTGTACAAACAGTACAAACACTGTTTTATATTCCAGGATCTGATACTCAACACAACCATGGCTAACTGTGCCAAAGAACACCAATACCTTTGTTGCCATCTTTTTCTTTTTTCCATTAAGTGGTCTTACTGGCAAAAGCATCACTATCTTCACATTATGTTACTGACAACCCTTTTCCAAAACATAAGACCAAATTTTAGTTTTCCTGTTATTTTGCCAAATCTCCTAATCTTTCAAAATGAAATGTTCAGGTGATACACNATTTTAGTTTTCCTGTTATTTTGCCAAATCTCCTAATCTTTCAAAATGAAATGTTCAGGTGATACACACACCTTAAAATTCAATGTTTCACCTGCTAACATGTATGTCCAAATGTAGAAAGGATTGTCATTTTTAATTTCTTAGTAAAAGTCGTCTTCTCCTGGGACTATATTCCCTGGCAGAGGCATATTTTTCATCTGCTCCATGTTGAAAATCTAAAATTATCTTATTTTGACAAAAAAGTTTAACACAGACATGTTGGTACTTTAATTTTGTCCACAATGTCACCATAGTTACTGACGTGGCGTGGACTGTTACCAACCAGAGGAGCTAGAATAGTCACCAGACGTTTAGCGACATTATAGGTCACGGAGTTTATGGGCGGAGCCAGTGTGTGGATTGTAGGTAACCTGTGCAGTCTGGGCGTGGCCTCACCTGGATACAGTTTGTGATATGTGTGTTGTGGTTCCAGACTTTTCTTGACCATGTAGGTTGTCTATGACTTTCTCTTTGTATGTGTTGGTAGGACCATACCAGTCTCCCTGTGTGTGTCTGTGTGTGTGCCCCACACACACACATTTGTGACGTGATGCAGCTAGCTAGCTAGCTACTACCACAGTGTGTGTCTCCTCCTGCTGCGCAAAATTACGTCGGAGCGGAGGAGCTGACAGACAGAGTGAGACGTTCTACTCTAACCTGAAAAAAGTTAGCTGCCAGTGTGGAGTTTTTAGGATTGGGTAACAAAGACAGGAAGTTGGTAGACGCTCCAGTCTGCAGGAAATGCTGATCGACAGGAACCACTAAAGGGGACGATACCACCAACCTGTTCTCCACCTTCACCTCCATCATCCTGCAGATTTCACCACGGTAGAGACAGGAAGTAGCAGTTAGCTTGCTAGCCCTGAAACAGGAAATGTTCCATGAAGTCTTAGTTGTGTTGTTAAAGCTAAGCTATCATGGCGTTGGAGTTGACAGGATTTTCTCTCTCCTGGTTATATGTTAGGCAGCGTCAAAGAAGCGAGAGAGAACAGGGATTCAGGTCAGATAATGCTGTCTGAGTCAGTGCTGCTCAGCCTGTGGTCTCACACACAAACTCTCTGTTCCCCGCAAGTGAGTTTGTTTCAGTTGATGATGTATTGATGGCAGATGTTAGACCTTGTGGATCTTTTAGCAGCTCAGCACAATAAACAAAGTTGAAGATGAATTTGACTGATAGCATTATTATTATTTTTAATTTTCTATAGGTATCGCGGTAACACGGTTATCACGATATCTTTTGGCCACAATAATTGTGAAGTAAAAATCAGCCCTGGTTGACGGTTAATGTAACATGTATGTGAATAGTATTTATTGGGTTTAAAAATGCAAAACAACTGGTATGGTCCTTTAAGGCATGGCAGCAGAGATGGTTTCTTTGGACGTGATGTTACTGATGCCGTGCTTCAGGACAGAGACTGATCCATGTTCACTTCTCATTATTTTAGTTTTTTCTCTGTTAATCATAACTGTTTTTAAACCATCTTCTTCACTTTTTTTTTTTTTTTTTAAATCAGCCACATCTTTCCATTTTAAATACTCTAAGTACTACTGTGGAATTTTATCTTCTAGTTTTTGTGCTCTATGCTTCTTTATTTTATTTAGCTTACACAGGGCCGTGAGAAAGTATTTGCCCACTTCCTGACTTCTAGTTTTACATATTCATCACTTGTGTCAGATCTTCAAACAAAATAAGACAAAGACAGTCTGAGTAAACACAAAATACAGTTTCTAAATGATCATTTCATTATCACTATGTGAAAAAGTAATAACCCCCTTAGTTACTCAATCAAACCAGATTTAATAGAGAATTTAATAGATAAATGAATAGATGATAGGCTGAAGTAGACTGGACACAGCAGGCTGATTCCTGTAGAATCTAAACATTAAGCTTTCAGTAACATGAAGCAGCTAAAAGGTCTCAACAAGCTCCACACTAGCACCAACATTCCTGATGTTCAAATCTGAACTTTCTCAACAAACCTGTTGCTGTTTTGTGATATGAAGGTTATTTCATGTGTCAGATTTCATCCACATGTCCATCTGTGTCTGAGAGCAAAGGACAAACGGGATCTAACAGGAAAAGCAGCATAAACCTGCTGAAAGGATAAAATCATCAGTCTGTAGCTTAACAGATGCCTGACAGGTCCTCAGCTGCTTTTTAGAGTTAAACACGCTAAACGCTAAACACCAGCTATGCTACATACAGATCAGAACTGGAGGATCATGTTTCACTTTGGTGTGTTTATCAGTTCAGCTGTTTCAACAATCACCAACTTCAGTCTGAAACAAAGACTCAACACTCCAACCTTCCCCTCCGCAAAGAAAGAGAGAGGGAAGACAGGATGAAACAGATCTGACAGAGGAGGGAAGCAAGGAGAGTGAGACAAAAATGAAGATAAAAATAGATGGAAGTGCAAGGCGGCTGTGATGTCAGAGTGAAAGAATGTGAGCAATGTGGGCAGCAAACGAGAGTCCAGAAACAGATGAGAGGGCAGCGTGTTCCAGAGTTAGCATTAGCATCAGGTCACAGAGCAAACACACAGTTAGCATTTAGCATCAGAGCATACACAGAGTTAGCATTTAACATCAGTCACAGAGCATACACACAGAGTTAGCATTTAGCATCAGGTCATAGAGCATGCACACAGAGTCGGCATTTAGCATCAGGTCACAAAGCATACACAAAGAGTTAGCATTTAGCATCAGGTCACAGAGCATACACAGAGTTAGCATTTAGCATCAGGTCACAGAGCATACACAAAGAGTTAGCATTTAGCATCAGGTCACACAGCATACACACAGAGTTAGCATTTAGCATCAGTCACAGAGCATACAGAGTTAGCATTTAGCATCAGTCAAAGAGCATACACAGAGTTAGCATTTAACATCAGGTCACAGAGCATACACAGAGTTAGCATTTAGCATCAGTCACAGAGCATACACAGAGTTAGCATTTAGCATCAGTCACAGAGCGTAAACACAGAGTTAGCATTTAGCATCAGGTCATAGAGCATACACACAGTTAGCATTTGGAATCAGTCAAGAGCATACACAGATAGTGGTGTCAAATATCTGTTATGAGGGCGTAAAGCTAACACACACATGTACACATGCACACACACACACACACACAAAGTAATTCACACATGTGAACTTGTGTCTTCTTTAAAGCGCCCACTCTCATTTACAATCTGAGCTAAAAAAAAAATTGTGAACTCTAAATGACACACACACACACACACACACACACACACACACACAGCAGACAGGTGATGACTTGTTGAGAAGAACTCAAAACATCTCTCTCTCTCTCTGTCTCTCTCTCTGTCTCTCTCTCTCTCTGTCTCTCTCTCTCTCTCTCTCTCTCTCTCTCTGTCTCTCTCTGTCTCTCTCTCTGAATAAATCCATTTATAATCACATTATCTCAGTCTGTTACTCAGACAAAGTTACTTTGATTTATGATGATTTCAATCTAATTATGGTGCTTATATGTTTGAAAAAATAAACTGAGTTATTGCCTTAATCTAAGAATAACTGAAGTTTGAATCAAAGTGCCTGTAAACATGCTAACTGTCTCTTTCCCTCTCTTATTCTGTTTCTTCTCATTTCTTCCTCTGATCTGTCCTTCTCTTTATCTTTATGCTGAGACACACAGTGATCTGGTCATCCGGTAAGGGAATCTGAGCCATCGTGTCTTATCTTTCTGTTTTAATGTGCTTTATTTCCATATTGGATATATTTATTTTGTACGTGTTTTATACTGTAGCTGGACAGAACTTTGTTGTTTTTAAATGTGCTTATAAATACAGTAATTTGACTTGACATTCTATTGCAGATGAAGTTATTAAGTTTCATCTGCTGCTCTCTGCCTGTCATTTAAGGATCAGTAAATCAGAGTTCGTGTTTCTCTGCTGGTTTAACGTGTCCGTTGTCCTTTAACAGCAGATGAATCAGGATAAATCATGAAGCAGCTCATTAATAGGCTGATCTTCAGGTTTACCTGAAACACACCTGACAATGACGATACCTTAAAAGATCATACCGTGCATGTTTGAGCCCAACATATACACAACGCACATACACGTTAGGTTGCTGACAACCATTTCTAAAAGATACTACTTCAATGGTAAATATCAGAATTGTTTTTCCTACCTTCCAGTATGCTATTAAAAAAAAAACATGTACTTGTAGAGACTTGAAAATACATGAGATAAATACTCCATCACAGAAAACAAGACGTCTATTAGGGTTTTTTTTTTCCCAAATAACTTTATTTAACTGATCCAACACAGAGCTGCACAGAAGAAAATGTACGTCTCCACCAGGAAATATACCGTATATACTGGAGTATAAGCCCCCTGATGTTGTTCCATCAATGTATTTATCAAATTACCTGTTTTTCTGGGTACTGTCATAGTATTCCTGTGATTTTCTGAAAATAATCCACGTACCGGTAAACATGATATTTATTTCAGCAGCTGATTACTGTAACTGACCAATCACAGCAGAGCTTACTGGCTGCTGCAAAATGTGCTAATAAGATGTTTAGTCAGGAAATATCTCATTCTAAGGTATGATTTAAACTATTTTTCATGGGTAGTGGTAATGGTAGTATTTCCACCTGGAAATTTCCTTCTCTGGGATCAAATCTGGATTTCTCGTGTGTAAGCCGACCCCCGATTTACTTTGTGAAATTTGGTAAAGCTTATACTCAAGTACATATGGTAGTCCCAGGAGAAGACGAAGACGACTTTTACCAAGAAATTAAACCGACTGTCCCTTCTACAATCATGCATAAGTGTTAGCAGGTGAAGCACTGAATTTTAAGGTGTGTGTATCACCTGAACATTTGATTTTGAAAGATTAAGGGATTTGGAAAAAATAACAAACAAAACTAAAATATGGGTTTATGATTTGGAAATTGTCAGTAATGTAACATGTAGGCAGGTTGCATTTATTGGGTTCAAACATGCACAATTGCCAGTATAGTCCTTTAATAATACTCCAGTGTGCTGATTAATGTGAGTGAAGCTTTATGAATGAGCTTCAACTGTCATGATGCTTATTTAGTGTGGATACTCTGATTTTTTACAAATCCCCCCTTAACGTCTAAGAACAGGAACCAATCAGTGATCGTAATGGCCATAAAACTCTTTGACACACACACACACACCATCCTTCTTGCCATTCCCCTGATAATGATGCAACGTCTAACCCTGCTGTCTCAGGCTGACAGTCGTCTCCTGAGACAGAGAGGCAAACGTGGTAGGACAGCATCGTGTCACATGACCACATCTCCCCACAGCGCTGTGCCGCTGCATGGCAGCAAAGCCAAACTGTGAGGCCCTCTACTCAGCTGTGTTTATTCAATTAAAGGAATATACTGGTGATTTTGCATGTTTGAGCCCAATACATACAACACATGTACATGTTACATTAGTGACAGCCATTTTCCCAAACATACAACTGGAGCAGTAAACATTAGAATTGTTTTTCCTACCTTCCAGACTCATTGGTTTCAGGTCATTCTGCACTGTAAAAATCAACTTGTAGAGATTTGAAACACGCTTCAGATCAATAATCTATCACAGAGAACTCACTGTCTATAAAAATTTTTGTCGAAGTTGTTTAATTTAGCTGATCCAACATGGAGCGACACAGAAGAAAATGTATTTCTCCACCAGGGAATATAGTCCCAGGAGAAGACAGCTTCACTGAGAAATTTTAAACAGCCATGCCTTCTAATCGTACATCTTAGCAGCTAAAAATTGAATTGTAAAGTGGGTATGTTAACTGAACATTTGATTTTTCAAGATTAAGTAATTTGGCAAAACAACAGGAAGACTAAAATTCTTTTTTTTTTAAAAAAGGTTGGCAGTAACATAATGTTTATGCAGATAATATTTATTAAGCTCAAACATGTAGAATCACCAGTATGGTCCTTTAAAAATAAAACGAAAAGTGAACAATGTGACAGGTAATATTTAATATCTGTGAAATCCAGCACCTGGAGGGCGGGGCTACCTGCATCACCTTTGTGCACACTTCCCCATTACATGAGTAAGTGAGCGCACTGCCTGAGGTTTATTGATATGCAAACCAGATATAACCGTGAAAATGGTGAAGCCTGCAGCCAATCAGATTGTATCTCCAACGGAGCTGCAGAATGAGAGTCCACACGGCTCTTAAAGGGACGGCGTGGAAGAGAGGGGGAGGGGCAGAGACCAGGAGTTACAACAACTTATGTACCAGTATTCAAAATAATATATTACTGATCAATTCAATTCTTAACTGCCACTAATCAATAATCTATCAATAATACCATTATCTTAGGCTCTATTTGCACTGCAACAGCGCCATCTGCAGGATTACTCTAACACACCATCGAACAGTCCCCTTACCAAAGTTTCTGATATTTAAGTTCCAAAAATTATGAACTATGTTCACAACAAGTATTTCTGTATTAATGGGAGAAGTGACATTTTATTATGCAGCCTTAACACAACCTTAGCATGCTAACAGGCTTAACAACAATCAATTAGCATTTACACTTCATAGCATCATGCTATTGCTAACATACAGTACTGCCCTTAAAGGACCATACCATCCATTTTGCATGTTTGAGCCTAATATATTCAATTTTCATACGTTACGTTACTGACAATAATTTCCCAAAGGATAAAACTGTATTTCAGCTTTCCTGATATTTTGCTAAATCTCTTAATCTTTCAAAATCAAATATTCAAGTGATACACCCACCTTAAAAATCTATGTTTCTCCTGCTAATAGTTACACAGCCTTATGAAGTCATGGTCCTTTAAATTTTTCCATGAACGCAGGTCTTCTTTTGGGACTATATTCCACGGTGGAGGAATACATTCACTCCACACTTTTTATTGAGCTTAAATGCTAAAATTACATAACTTCTAAAAAAAACCTGAATACACGTCTTGTTGGTGATGATGGATTACCTATCCCAAGAACGTTTACAGTATCAACAAGTTGATTTTAATAGCAGAATGAACTGAAACCAATGGAGGTCTGGAAGGTAGGAAAAACATTTTTAATTCACCGTTCCAGTAGTATGCTTTGGGAAATGATTGTCAGTAACGTTACCTGTATGAAAATTGAAGATATTGCGTTCAAACTTGCAAAATGGGTGGTATGGTCCTTTGAGTGGCAAACACAACCAAACTTAATAAAACATAAAATGTAACATAACTCAAAATCCTTTAAAATGTGCTTTCAAAATAAATGCATCTTGTTTCTTCTTAATCTAACACAACCTTAAATTATTCTCTGTATACGCAGAAGTTATCATGCTGTAGCTTTCTTGAGCCATTATTATCTGCTAATAACTATTACTTCTGTTGTGACAGGAAGTAGTGAAAAGGCAGATCAGGTTGTGATAAAATTTCTGTTGGGATTAAACTGTATTTTGGTGCTGATGATGACCTATGAGGATGGTTTGATGCCTGTTTGCTGTATATTAGACAGAGTTTAAAATCTGAATTTAACGTTCTTAATGACTCCACTCACCCAAAACACGGGCTGGCTACAGGTTTGGTTTCATTGACAATAAACTTTTAATTTCCTATTCACAATAAAATAGTACAGTGCCCATTCAAAACCTGCCTGTTCAGAATGTTCCAGACTTTATGGTATGCACCGCAGCCTGCCATAATTTAGTTGTGCACATCCTGTTGAGCTAGCTTTGTTTGCTGTATGGCAGTCATCCTCAAAATCCGGACCCGGACTCCAGTCCGGATCCGGACTGAACCACAACTGTCTTTGAATCTGAGCAAATTATACTTTTCACATGCATTATTTGTATTATCTGTGAGACATGGCTGCAATGCAACGAGTCAAAATTCTCCGCTGCGGAGAAAGAGAAACCGAATGTCCGACTGCTCCACTATTGTCCCTGGCTTGATTGACTTTAATAAATGGACATTTGTGTTATTGAAAAATTTCTTTGTGGACTTTTAAGATTTGTATTTGCGTATCCCTGCTATACAGGATCGGGTTGAGACCGTTCCACTGGACCAGAGCATATGCTGCTGCTCCCACAGAGTATCCTGCCGCACGCACTACTTTTTAATCGGCACAGCTCAATTTAAGAACCGCTCATCCAAACAACTTCACACGTGACACTGCACATCCTTGGGACCTGAGCAACAGACCTGCTGAATATCAGCTTCATACAGTGCCGGGTTCTAGAGATGTTGGTGCCACAGCCAGAGATTTCTGTCTTTATAGTTAGATGGTCTACTGGTATAAAAATAAAAATGATTTATTTGGCCAAAAACTGAATGTATTTCACCAGCACCAGACCCAACCACAATTCAACCAATCTCACAGGGTACAAAGCTAAATACATGACCTGACATGACACAAAGATAAAATCAGATTAGATTTGATCAGGATCTGTGGGAATACTGCGGACAAACCCACATGACAGCAAAGAGAGGACAGAAAGAGAAGCAGGTCTGATTCAGATTTCATACGACAGCACCACCTTCATGCCTGTGTGTGTGTGTGTGTGTGTGTGTGTGTCAGCTCTATGTTAGACTATGTCTTCTATGTCAACCAGTCCAAGCTGCTTCCTGTGGCTGTATTTCCAGTGCAGACTGGGACCTGAACAGGAATGGCAAAGTACAGACATGGAGTAAATGAAAATCATACCGTCAACACAAATATCAAAAGATTTCAGTATCAGCCTGGAGAAATCCATGTCAGGTGAACTCGAGTTTGTACCTGTCCTCCGAAATCTCCCTTATCAGCGTTTGTGTTCCTGCTACATGCATCACATTCTTTCCACCCTTCACTCCATTCTTTTTGCAGATGTCCCGCTGTCTTCATGTTTTTCCTTCTCAACCTCACAATCCACACAAAGTCACCTATGTCGCCTCTTTTTACCGTCTCCCTCACTGCTGATTGCTGCAAGAACACCACAGCAACCACCCCAAACACCACATCAACCACCCCAAACACCACATCAACCACCCCAA
>VXCM01004156.1:0-46428 GCA_014773175.1 Lucifuga dentata
CACAGACTTGATTGGCTGAGTGGTATCACGTGGGATGGCTTAACTCGCATGCAATTGGTCTGTGCGCTTCCTCATCCACTAAACCACTACCGTAAAGACTACAAAAGATGCGCCGGTTAAAATAGAAGCGTCCCGTCAGGTTTTAAATCATAACCTTCTGTTTTGGCTGTAGGTCCGGGTCCGTATGGGACAGCTTTTGGGTCCGGACCCGGATCGCGGTCCACCTGTTAGTGACCTCTGATATAGAGTATAGGGTAGCATATAAAATATATAGTATGTTGTGTGTTTTGTAGTATATATTGTACATATTATATTAAATATATTTACTTTAAATATTAGTTGATTATTTGATTTTAATGTGACTAAGTTCTTTGTTGTTGCTTTTATTTCTTATGAGGCGACCTTGGTTGTCTTGAAAGGCGCTTTTAAATAAAATGTTTTATTTTATTCATTTATTATTTATTTATTTATATTTAGAATGATTTTTTCTTCATTACCTGCCACAGAGATGGCTAGGTGTTCGTGGTTCACATTAATTAAACTACACTTTATGATTAGCAAATCCAAATTTGAAAAGCTCATAACACTTCAGCCTTATGTAGGATTGTTACCTAAAACATTGTGTGTACAGCATTAATGACTGTGCTAAAAACCAGTGACATAATGTAGTAAAGATTTAGCTTTATAACACACCATGGACTCTGCTGCAGGGGCATTTTTCCAAGTTTTGACAATTTGGAGCTCAAAAGAAGCAGTTCTTCTTCACTTTACTTGTTTTGGAGACAGCTGAACCAATAAACTACATTGGGGGATGGAAAATGACAGGTTTTTCATTTTCTGGCTAAACTATTCTTGTAATATGTGAACGGTTTATAAAAACTTTGATAGTTATAAAGTGTTTTCTTGGATATGGGCTTTGTCAGTAATAGGGCCATTTAATCCCTTGTCGATGGGCATTTTTGATGATAGAGTAGCAAATAAACTGTCCCAAATGGTCTTATCATCCCCTCGTTCCCTCCGAACTGCCATCATTTTCTATTATTTCACTGTTTCGCTCCTCCATTCTTCTGCCAGAGCTGCCTTTCATGTCTTTTAATAACTCTTAAGGAAACTTCTTGGCTAATGTACAGTACTCTCAACAGCTGTTTGTGTACACAGGCTTGTACACTGTATCATAGTATTCATGATGGTACAGGTATAATTTTTTAAAATGTGAACAGTTCTCAAAACAATATGGATGATGATGTGTTGATGAATTTTCACATCATACGCAACAACAATAAACTAAACAAGCATACTTAGGATGTCAGTGCCTAAGATATTAGTTCCTGAAAAGAGAGTTACCTCTGTTGTTTGGAAATGTTCGTCTACAAGGCTAACTAGTTAACAGCCAAAGTTAGGAAGACAACAAATTTGTTTTTCCACCTGAAGCAGAAACACCTGGTTGAATAGTGTTAGCTAGTTGTACTCCCTGTGATAGAAAAAGCTAATGATGGAGTGAAATTAGCAAAGGAGTGACTACTAATCAGACTTGTAATGTATGAACAGTGTTAGCTTAGCTGCTACACTAACTTCAGTTGAGTTCTTGGCTTGTGGTGATTTGGACTTCAGAGCGTATTTTAAGTGCAACGTCTTAGAGATCAAAGAGAATAAAGTTCAACTCTTAAGACATCAGTCATTTAATTTATATTTTATACACTACTGAAGACTAGTAGGTCAAGTTGAGTTATTCTTTACAACCTAAAATATTTCAGGATTTAGCGTTTATACTTTGAAGAGAAACACTCTATTGTGTCTACAGTTATTCATCATGGTGTTTGCAGTGTTGAATACAGTTATCACAAAAAAAAAATGCCTTGAGATATATTATTTTAAGGCCACCTACCAATACTGCAGACTAAAGGTGTAATTTTTTGTCAGGGTCCACCTCCTCCGAAGGTCACGGCCTATGAAGGTGTAGCCTTAGGAGTAGTGAAGGCTAGCAGGAAGGCTGTAGGATCAAGTCCAATTTCCTGCCAGTAGTCTCAGAGTGACCAAAGTTAATGGTGTGTTTAGTCTGTTGCTCAGGAAGTTGCACTCTTCCACTTCCATGATATCCAGGTTTATGCATTTTTAATCAACTTGTCTCCTCATCACATAATGAATAATGGTAAACACATAGCTTTGATTTCTCTGCCATAAAGTGTAAATAACTTTAACAGTACTCCTGGTGAGTAACAGCATGTCCACGCTGCGTTCAGGAACAAACCGTGCAGCTTGTACCTGGCTTAAATCTTGCATTGGGCTTTTACAGTGAACCATTTAATGTGATGTATTTACCAGTGAAAGCACAATGAAGCAAGTGTCTAGCATAATCGATTTTTAGTATCCTAAAAACTGTTCATTTTTATCACTCGTTTAATGACAAATGCAACAGTTTCTAGCGTCAGAGAGGATGAAGATCAGATTTTTAAAAGAAGATAATTTTATTCTTTTCTAGCAAATTTCTAAATGCTGAAAATGTTCATAGATAAGCTTTCAGCAGCAGTGTGTTTTCTAACCTCTGGCTGTGAACTCATCCTCAAATGTTGTAAAAGGGGAAACACATCTATTATAAGGATGAGATCAGTTATTCAGCTTCAAAAATATAAACAAAAATAAGCTTCTTTTGCTTTAAATATGCTAGTTGTAGTTGTAATTTAGACAATTGTGCATCCCTCGTGTAAATGTTTTGAGAGGACCTGAGGATGGAGTTTCCCTTTGCTAGATAGTTTAGGGAAAATACAAGTATAAATGTCAGACATCTTAATGCTTGAGGTAAAATTATCTTAAAACTCCCTGAAGGCTGAAGAGGCTTGTGGCACAGCAATTCTTTGAAAGAGAACACAGACAGCATTTAATCTAGCCCAAGACCTTAAACCCTACAGTTCCTTGCTGAGGCTGATTTATTGTCGCACAGCAAATAGCGTGAGCCGCTTCAGCCCAGCTAGATTGAGGTAGGAGCTTGTTAGAGCGATTCCACACAGCTGAGCAGCCTTCTGTGGCTCCATGCTGGCTGCAGGAGGATGGAGGGCAGCTGTTGTCCTTGTAACTGTGCAGGAGGTCTGCAGGCAGCATCCAGGCCTGAGTGAAAACCCCCTGCTGCTTTGCTGCCGCCCACATTTACATTCATATCCTATTTATATAACCATTTTCCTATGCAGCGCAATCTGTCCCAACATGTTTTTAACTGTCCAATGCCCTGTGATCTGATAAAACATTTTAGTAGGCAGCTTTACTATTTACACACTTTTTTTTTTTTACTGANTTTTTTTTTTTTTTTTTTTTTTTTTTTGAAGCAGGAAAACGTACGTATAGTGTCGTTACATTATTATGAGAACAGCCTTTGTTAAGCTCTTAGGTGTGAGCGGCTTTGCTGAAAATTTATTTTTAACTCAAATATGTTTCCACGTTACTACTATAGATGCCAAAGCACTCCTAGCTGGAGCAAGAAGAGATTGCATTTTCCAACACGATAAACATAAGGCATAATTCATAACATACAGTGCCAGATTTAACGTGTCAATAAAGTTAAATAGCGTCACGCAGCCACATTTCCACATTCATCAATGCCAGGTACCAGCCTCTTTTATTGTTTGTCTGGAAAGAGGCATTACTACGCTAATTCCCTATTTACATGTCAGGGAACTGAATCATAAAACACACCTTCACTCAAAAATTAAGACACGTTTCAGTCTGGTGATAAATTTCTATGAAAAACTGTATGTGCCTCACATGTCTTAGTGATCAATAAATTTGACAGATACACTCACTCAGCTGATCAGTTTATTTAATTGGTTAATTTGGATCTCACCACACATTCTAGTGGCACTGCACCTCTTCCTCAAACATCAACCTCTGCTCTATGAATCCCCCACCCATGCACCGGAGCTCTTGGTAGTGTCTGGATCTGTTATATCTCTTATTTTAGTGTCAATCTCTTAAAATGTGGAGCTGTGAAACAAATTATTTCTTTCGTCAATTTTTCTCAGTTTTGCTTCAACACCAGATGAAGCCGTATAAAGTGTGGCGGTTATATATGTAGGAGTTCATTAACACACTGATCTTCATTGGATTTTCCTGTGATACACCTTACAAAAATGTACAGGTAATGGGACAACGATGTGCTGATTAATGTAAAGAAAGCTTTATGAATGAGCTTCAGTTAATATGATGATTAGTTAGCATGATGCCATGAGTTTATATTTTACTAATTATCCCTACATGTTATCACCCTTGATAATTTTTCCCTAATTCTCTTCCTTTAAAATTCTGTTTTGAGAATCCCTGAAAATTACCTAACACGGTCAGTTACATTTTTGGATTTGTATGCTTTAATTTGTTTTTTTCTTGAGTTATGGCTACCTTAAAATAAATATTTCTATCATTATGTCAGTGGAGGTATGGAAGTTTGCTTGATTTGTACAGAATATGTGGCAAAATCACCTAAAGTATGACAGAATAATTAAAAGTCACAACTCCTGTATAATTCCCAATCCCCAGTTCTATTCATGACTTCAGGTACCAGTAACTTGTTAATACAGTAAATATGCAGTTTCCAAGGAGAACTTAACACCAATTAACAGCAGGTGATTTCTCTTTACATCACACAGCTCAGCTTTTAAACAGTTTGCTGTATTCCTCATCAGTCCTTCACTAATAAATATAAGGTGGACAGTGTCATTTGTGAGGGGAAATGATATTGGACACAATGAGTGCAGATGAGATACTTCATGATTCACAATTACAGCATCAATCTCTTTCACCCTGATTTTATAACCCTGATGGTGATGATGCTGATGGCATTAAAGGCCTCTGGGGAGTCATAAATATTTACAGAGTGGGATCGAGGCCTTGTGGGGCAGGTAGGTTATTACATCATTCCGTCTAAACTGCAGGGAGACTCATGAGTTTCTCCCTCGGGGTTAAAGATGGTTAAGCACCAGCCATGTCCGCCTGTCTTTACAGGTGGATCATTGGCTTAACTGGGATCTGATCAAATATTTCAGGGATCGGCAACCTTTGAATGTCCCACAAAAGTTTAAATATACAGATTGCTCAGCGTTCTAGCCCTACACGTGGGATTCTAACACATAATTATGACTCCCACTGCAGTTCTAGGTAGAGGTGAAACATTTAGCTGCACATATTTGAGTAGTCTGTTGTTTCAACTTTGTTGAGAAATTTATTGTTTTACGGTTCAGGGTAATTTTTCCTTTCATCCACAAAGACCCTTATTGCATCCAAAGTTCAAATGTATTGCAGTATAATGTCTGTTAATTATATATCCATGGAATAAACATTTTTTTAATGCAAGTACAACACCTTTATTTTTGAAGAAGTTAAAAAAGAAAAAACCTCTGTCAGTGTAAGAAGTTGGCTACTTTGCTAATGCAGTTTTGCAACACAATGTGCAAATCACTTGTAGGCTGTGCAAAACCTTTTTTTCAAGCCAAACTGCTGATATACCAAAGACTTTAGTCATGCTAACAGACAGTACTGTTGACATTTTAATTATTTTTTTAAATTTATGCATCACTGAAATAAGTAACTAATCACCACAGCACTAATCTCCATTAATCTCCACTAAGAACACTAAGAAGCCCAACTAGCCTTTTCCATCTTCAGAGAACACGAGTTATATAAATGTACCTGCTAATTTACTTTGTTCTCTATGGTGAAAATCCTGTATTTGTTAAAGAAAACAGTTCCCAGTTACACCCCATAACTACAAAAACATGCAAGCTTAAATGATTTATTATTTAATAGCAAACAAAGCAAAGAAATATTTAGTCTTTCATACGCTCTGCCACTAATAAAAGAGTAAGATAAAATGGTAGCGCAGGAAGATAAATTAATACATAAACAAAAGCACTAGAGCTCAAACATAAAATGCCAAAGCAGCAACCCATATACCCATATATACTATATGTCTCTATTTAAAAAATGTCCAGCGTATGTAGGTCAGACTAGCCTTTGTTTCATCTCTATAACACTCAATTTTAGTTGTGTATCATCCAGTACTTCCATGCATGTTAAACTTTGATTATACTCAGATTAAATCAATAAATCGATTATTTTCACACAACATGTAAACATCATGATTAGATTGAAATTGGCATAAATCAGATTAAGTTTACTCAGAGTAACAAACGTGGTATATGCAGTAGTAAATTGTTTTATCCAGGCATGTAAATGTTAAATCTTGTAGAGTTCTTCTTGTTTTACATGAAATGTTTTACATCACAAACGTTGTCATGTCTTAAAGGACTATACCATCCATTTTTCATGTTTGAGACTAATATATTCAATTTTCATACATGTTACGTCACTGACAATCATTTCCCAAAGGATAAACCTGTATTTGAACTTTCCTGATATTTGCAAAATCTCTTAATCTTTCAAAATCAAATATTCAAGCAATAAACCCACCTTAAAAATCCATGTTTCTCCTGCTCATAGTTACGCAGCCTTATGAAGTCATGGTCCTTTAAATTTTTCCATAAATGCAGGTCTTCTTTTGGGACTATATTCCCCGGTGGAGGCATACATTCACTCCACAATTTTTATTGCTCTTAAAGGCTAAAATTACGTAACATCTAAAAAAAAAAACCTGAATACACGTCTTGTTGGTGATGATGGATTACCTATCCCAAGAACGTTTCAAGTATCAACAAGTTGATTTTAATAACAGAATGAACTGAAACCAGTGGAGGTCTGGAAGGTAGGAAAAACATTTTTAATTCACCATTCCAGTAGTATGCTTTGGGAAATCATTGTCAGTAATGTTATGTGTATGAAAATTGAATATATTAGGCTCAAACATGCAAAATGGGTGGTATGGTCCTTTAATATGATTTATTGACTGAATTACAAAGTAATAATAATAATGGTAAAAGTTGTAATTGAAGTCTTTTGTGGTCAAAAAGAGACCCTGATCTCCAAAGACAAAAGTTGTGGTTATAAATATAACCATTGTACTCTGAAGAAGCCAGTCAGAGTCAAGTCGATCTGAAGAGTCGTAGTTTAGGCTGCTGTTATTTTCAAGCTCTTCTACAAACAGAAAGGATTGGCGGGAACTGAAGAACCCTCTGCTGGGGTTATTTCTTTTTGACACCATCATTTAGCTCTTCAACACGAGCCAGCTTGAAGGACACTCAAGACTTGTGTCTCACTCCAGAGGACAACAGAAGTTATTTCTGTAAAAGTCCCTTTTTGAAAGATATGACTCAGCTCAGTCTGTGGGAATCTGACACTCAAAGGATGAACCCAAACATCAGTTACTTTAATCATACCTCACCTCGCCAGGCAGCAGGCAGCCAATATTGCTCTTATTTTCTCTTAGATTTTCATATGCAATAAGGCAAATCAGTGCATTTGTTTACTTGAGTATACAAAACAAATAATACATAATTGTACATGATTGACAATTTTGGTCATAAATATTAGGGCTGGTTATTGATTCTCACCTCTCGATTTGATTTTGATTTTCAAAGCCCCGATTTGATTCTTTTCGGTTAAATTCTGGAAAATTTTGTTTGGGTTATGTCTTCTAAATTACATTATTGTATAAAAAAAATAAAGACATTCTTTCAAAATATATATTGAAAACATAACGAGTGTTTTAAAGGAAACCATTCAAAACTGTCACAGGTTAAGGCTAACGCTAACTAGCATTATGTATGCTAGTAGCGTTCAATTAAAAATTAAGCCATTTATTTTATGACTTGATATCAGAATTGCTTAAATTTGAATCAGTTGATCAAAAAATTATTTTTCCCCCACCCCTAATAAATATCCAGTAATCATAGATTCGGTAGAAGATTTAGCGGTCAGTATGCCTCTCAGTCTAACTGCTGTCTTGCTCTTTTGCTTGTTTATTCAGTTGATTTTGCTGAATATTGTTTCAAGGTCGTCACCGTGTACATCAAAACGTTATTCAGAGTTTGCTGTCAGTTATGGATTCCAGCAAAAACTGCACTGTCCCTTTTCCATGTGTAGAGTTTTAATATCCGTGGGCAAAGCCGTGTGAAATCCACACATGCACCAGCAGTAACTTTTAGCTCCTCCGCTTGTCCCTCCGTCCTTCCCCAGGGTAGCATGTTAGCTTGCAGCAGCAGCAGCTCATTTTTGCCTCTTTTGCAGAATCTCTTCAGCAGTGCATTGTGGGTCACGCTACAGAGACTGAAGAGTGAACGGCAGTAAAATGAGGCTGAAAATGGTGTTCATTTCTGCACCAACTAAAGTCCCAGAACAAAACAGCTTCTGTTTCTCAGATAAGGAGACATCCCCCAACAGCATGGTGTGCTACGATCTGTGACATGGTTTTTCTACACAGTAAATCCTGCCATGGTTTTTCATTGTTGCTTCAAAGGTTCAGAAGGCTTTTGTGATGCAATAAAACACTGCATAGGCTTAAAGACCTTTACACAGAGGCCAATAATTCATGCAAATACTTAGTGCATTAATAATATTTTTCAAGTGTATCAAAGGAAACCATTCAAAACTGTCACAGGTTAAGGCTAATGCTACATTACGTACACTACTAGCATTACGTACACTATTAGTGTTCAGTTAAACATTAGACAATTTAAAAGATTGATTTTTTTTTAATTTTTATGAGTTGATGTCAACATTGCATATGCTTAAAGAGCTGTTAATAGAGGACAATGGAGTTTTGCTTGATGAAATTGCGGCATTTGTTTTTCCAAACTAAGCTTGATTTTTCTCGCCTGTGAACATGAGTCGGACCAATCAAAGCGTCTTTTGCCGGTAACGTCACACTCAAAACATTCAACACGGCAGATCGTCTGATTGTTTTTGTGTCACAGAACGCTGTCCTGTATGATAAAAGGGATGAAAATTATAATGAGAACGTGTAGAAGAGGATAGCTGAAGAGCTTTATTTTGATGATTGGCTGATCCTCAGCTCAGCAGTTGTCTGGAAGAGGTCACGGCAAATGAAATTAAATTCTCCTCTTTCGTAATTTGATGTACCCAGAACCTCAGGGTTTTTTTCTCCTTTTGTTAAGAAAAATCAGGCGTTGACTCCATTTTTTTTTTTNGGGGGGGGGGGGAGTGAACCCACTGTATATACTGTAGATATTAGCAAAAATCGCTTTGCCTTTGGTGTAACTATATTTTCACCTCCAAAAAATGTAAAATTTTGTGCCATGTGTTTGCATTATAACACACCCTGACTGTGCACTAGTGCGGAGGCATTAGTGACTGAGTGGTGAACCAATGACAGTTGGTTGCACTTTCCCCAAAGGTCCCATATATCCAGCTGTAAGTGACATGTTTCCCTTTTGACCTGCGATTAAAGCTTAGAGAGAAGTGGTGGCCATGACATCTCACTCCTGTGCTGCATCTCCTTTATCATCTGTGTCAGCTGTTGGCTACAGACGGATGGGAGGGTTGGGTCACACATAGGACTCATTAATTTTGTTTTTTTACTTTAGAAAAAAAATCCATTAATCTCTTATTGTTTTTAATCTTACAATGTGAAAATTGGTTAGAAAATGTAAAAAATCATATTATAGGAATAGTAATAAGATACTTTCACAGACCATACTGGTGGTTTTGCGTATTTGAGCCCAATATATACAACTTGCACACACTACATTACAATCAACCATTTTCTAAAACATACTCCTGTAGTGGTTAAATATTAGAATTGTTTTTCCTACCTTCCAGACTACCATTGGTTTCAGTTCATTCCAGTATACTATAAAAATCAACTGTAGTATGGAAGAAAAATAGGGTCATAAAGATCTGAATTTTAAATCAACACTGAATTTAAAGCCACAAATTCAAATCTCAAAATTCAAGTTGCTTATATTCAAAATGCAATATTCAGGTTGCACAAATTTGGTTTGAAAAAATTCAGATCGAAAACATTCAGATTGAAAAAATTCAAGTAGAACATGCGGGATATCAAGGATAGGTAATGTAATCAGTTCAGACTGCAGTTAATCCTGCTTTTGGCCTAAGAATATGTATGTTTCTGCCAGAGAATATAGTCCCAGGAGAAGATGGCTTTTACTGAGAAATTTTAAAAACACCATCCCTTCTACATTTGGATTTGGATTAATTTAACCATGCACACCAAGCCATCCGTGGTTCTGCATAAATCAATCATCATCTCTGCAGTTGGTTCTGAAGTAATGTGAATCATGTTCAGACCACAAACAAACCACTCCAGCTTTTGTTGAGAGCAACACCACATCCTCAAAACGGACTCAGTGCAGCTGTTTTGGTTGACACCTAGGTGTGATTGCTGTGATCAGACCTGCCAATGAACAGTAGTCCGATTGAACCAGACCAAACCACGTAGATGTGAAAACGGGCTTTAGCAGAAACAGATTCTGTCCTGTAGTCACTGCTAGATGACCTATAACTGTGTCCTATGCTGAACAGTGGCTTCTTGCAACGCAAAAAAAACAATTTTGCATGCAGAGTATATTAGCTCTGTAATGTAAATCATATGCAAACGCCTTCACAGTCACCAGATTTAAACCCAACTGAACACTTAATGGGCGATTCTTGGTTAAACGCCATTATGAACATATCAAAATGAGTGATTATCTCTGAGAAAAACACTGTTCCATCTGGTAGAGTTTTAAAGTCCGTGCCAAGGTGCACTGAAGCTGTTCTGACGGCTTGTGGTGACACGTTGATAATATGCTTTACTTAGGTTTTTCCTTTAATTTGTCACCCATTTATATCTTTTAATGTGACATCTGATCCAGGAGGAATCTCCACTCGTTTCTTCATTTGTTGTATCCGTGAAACATCCAAAAGACTTGCGTTCTGGCTCAGAGAAGCCTCTCTGCAGGCTCAGTTCTCTGATATGCTGTTTATATACTGTACATCACAGGATCACCTCAGGCTATGAAACACTCCTTTACTTCAGTAGCTTTGGCGTGCAAATTCACTGTTTATACTTCAAATTTTACGAATCCTTGAAAAAAAATGACCCAATGATAAATTCAGCCCAGGAGGGCTTCCGATATACCATTTTCAGCTTTGTAAATGCTGTGATCTAGAAACTAATACAAGTATTTCATGCTAAAATACAGCCAGTCATGGCATTCAGACTCTTAAAAATGGTCCTGAAAAGTTTCCCCTTAACATTTCCTTTCCACATAATCAAAATGCCATTAGGGGTTTAACTTTTCTATCCAGAATCCCATGACAAGACTACCGTAAACTGAAATTGTGTGCTGAATCAGCCTAAAAAGCAGCTGGCTATTTTTACAAATGTGGAAGAAGGACATAGTCGAACTAGCGTGACAGTTACAGCCCTATGGAAATGTAGGTTCTGTGTACGTTTCATCTGCTCTATGTGTGTAATCCCTGAGATACTTTAAATGATGGTGGGAACCAAAAAAAAAAGAAGTCTGTTAGCGTGGCCTTCATCCTTAAACACTCCTGCATTGAAGCATACATTCATCTGGAAAGCATCAAATGTTTAGCTTGTTATTTATGCAATGTATTGAAAAGTTAATCTTAAAAAAAGAATTGTGTACTATTTGATCTTATTTAGCATTATTATTAGTTATTGCTTAGTATTATTTAGCATATTTATGGCATGTCTTAGATTTAGCTTTTGTTGCTCTTAGTATAAAACAACATGAGCATTTTTCCACTGACATGGTGTCCTAATGCATTTGTGAAACGTTCCGTAGGTTTCCACACCGGTTCCCGGTAGCATCAGGTACCTGCACCGGCCCCATAAATCTGCTGGTTTGGAACAACAAACTAACAAACTGGTGCTTTTTATGCAGGAGTGAGTTAAATCTCAGTCGTGACTTTTCCGTATATGAACAACGCCTTTACTTCCTGCAAGAAACTGCAGCAGCAGCTTCTAGCTTAGCAAAACCCCTTTCTCTCTGATCACTTGAGTTTTGATAAACATGACTAAGATGTAGAAAATTGCTCAGTGGTCAGTCGACAAGACCAATGTCCTGATTACGATTCAGTCATCACCGGAGATACAAGGGTCAAGTCAAGTTTAAGTCAAGTCAGGTTTGTTTGTAGCCCAATATCACATACAATGGTTGAAAAGGCTTTACAGGCCCACACATTAACGGTGCCCGACCCAGGGAACTGTTAATGCTCTAAGAAGACGAGGAAAAACTCTAAGATCTAAGAAGACGAGGAAAAACTCCCTAAAAACCTTATCACATAAGGGAAAAAGAACATCCTGTTTTATAAGCTGTTGGGTCTTTGAGCAGCTGTGGGGCCGCTGCAAAACACGAGCCAGTTCTCAATCAGTTCCAACCTTGGGTAACCCCGGCAACAGCCGAGCCCCGGCTCTGGCACGGCACCTTATCAGTGGAAATGAGCTACATGTGTATCGGTGACAGTTCCCGATAAGCAAACCATAAACACCATTCACTGCCTGACTCTGCCAAATTACAAACCATGCAGCGAGAGAGGTGTCTGGTTTCTGACCCTCCGGGATACAACCATTCCCATGACAAATCCCCTGTATTACAAAGGTTTCTCCAAGCCTGGAGCGTAATGAGAGATTGGGGAGCAACTGCGATTTATCTGCTGTGATGCAGTCTTTCATGTCACATCCAACTTTAGTGGATAAACCCAGCTATGGTGGTGCTTCATCAGCAGGAGACCCACGGCTGAAATTCCCCACACACACACACACACACACACACACATATAAGTATTATAAGTCTGTGGCTGAGGTNTCCCCACACACACACACACACACACACACACATATAAGTATTATAAGTCTGTGGCTGAGGTGAAATTGGGCTGTAGTGGGATGAAGTGTTCCTGTTTTACAAACTGTAAAAGGGAGATATTAAGCTTTTTTGGGGGGGTATTTTCTCAAATTGTAGTGTAAAATAATAGTTGATCATTGTCAAAATTAAGTTTGACGCCTGTAGAAATGCATCCGTTAAGTCCTGAACAGTGCTGAAAGCTTCATTTTTGATTGGTCCTTTAATTCTGTACCACATGTTGATGTCAACATATAACATTGGTGAATTTACTTGGCTAGACACCAGCCAAGTACGAAGCTAGTTTAGCTAGCATCTGTGACTACTTTTACATGCACGCTACACTCAGATCATTTGTCTGTGCTGCAATTAAGTCAAAAATGTGATTAAATTGTTACATCGATGGAATTCAAAGGATTCTGCAGTATGCTTTGTGCAATTGGAGTATGAGGGAAAGATCGCCGGGTGAGGAAATGCAGGCAGAGGTGGCTTAGTCCGATTAGAATGTTCACATACCCAAATAAACCGAGTTACAATCCCCTAATCTCCGTCTGTTACACGGAGTTTATTTATGCCAGTTAGATCTAAATATGGTGTTTACCTGATGTTTGAAAAAAGATACAGGTCCAAAAGTCTGAGACCACATAGAAAATCTGTGATGTTTTCCATGTAAATGTGGAAATAATCAGAAAGTCTGACATCACCAGAATCTCTTTGGAACGTCGTCACATCATGCTGGATAACTTGGCTCATCAGGTTTTGCACAAACTGTGGAGCCCATGGCAGCTGGAGTGATGCTGTCATTAAAGCAAAAGGGTAACAAATACTAAGATATTCTGAAATTCAATGTACATTTTTCAAAGATTCAACTTTTCACTATAATTGTAAAGATATTGTCATTTGTAATGAAAAATCTTGTGTTAAATTCAAAAAGAATGCAAAACAGAAGCATTTTCACAGAGGTCTCAGACTTTTGGACCCCACTGCTGTATATATAACCTTAATTGGAGTGTAATCAAACTTTAACATGCATGTAAATGTACTGTGTGTTGCACGTGACACAACTGGCCAATCAGAACAGTGAGCTTTTCAGGAAGTGGGCCTTAAAGAGACAGTATCTAAAACATTACAAAGGTTTCAGAATAGAGCCCTAAATGAAAATAAGAGATGGAAAACTGTATAATATGTTCCTTTAAGAAACTTCTCTCAGAGCTTTGATGAGACAAATTATTTAAAGTATTCAGTATTTATGGTAGAGGACGTTTCATGAAGGTTAAGAGCAGTCAGCAGCATTAAGCACTCATGCATTTCATGACATGCTGTGCCTTTGAAAGCAAACCTGAGGAACTTATTTGGGGGTTTGATGCATCAGAGTATGAATAATACATATAATATCTTATATATGCATCCTTCAGCGTTTTAGTGGGTTTTTACACACACTTTGTTGCATTGAGTTCAGATTGTTCTGAAATTCAACGGTACCAAGTATTTCACTGTTTTCAAACTGTGGCAAAAATCTCGTCACGTTACACGCCAAGAGCGACGCAAATAAATGACAAAAAAAGTGCAAATTTTTCAGAAACAAATTTGTCACGGTAAATATATTCGCACCAAATGTGGCGCAATTTTTGCAAATATTTCTATGGGTTCATGCCAAAAAATGCATAATGAAAAAAATGAGACAACAACAAGTGATGATGGTCCTGATTTAGTAACAAAAGGACGGAAAAAAATGGAGATTCTACGTTCATCAAATACGAAGGAGGACCTTGTTGGATACGGGAATTAATGCTTTCGGACGAATGTCATGATGACCGTAGGTAAATATTCATTAAGGCGTTGTCATATTGAAGCTATGTTGTCTTTATACTCATTGACTTTATAGTTTTTGTCTGTTTTATCACACGGTCAGAGTTCTGTGACACATAAATAATCAGACAATCTGCCGTGTTGGATGTTTTAAGTGTGTCGTTACCAGCAAATGACTCTTTGATTGGTCTGATGCATCATATTTGCAGGCGAAAAGTTGGAAAAATCGAGCTTGATCCAAAAAAAAAAAAAAANCAAAAAAAAAAAAAAATGCTGCGATTTCATCAAGCGAAACTCCATCGTTGATGTGAAAGGCTCCATTAGCAGGGCATGAATTAAAAAATATAATTAACGTGTGAAATTTTTACATGAATTATCATGACAAATTCGCATCTGAAAAACTCGCAGTTTGGTGTCATTTATTCGTATCGNTTACATGAATTATCATGACAAATTCGCATCTGAAAAACTCGCAGTTTGGTGTCATTTATTCGTATCGCTCATGGTAACAGCCTAATAAAGCTTCTCTGCCCACATCAGTTTGACAGTACCGGATGCTGCTAACTTGCGTCATTCTGAAATCAGTCATCAGGCCTGACAAACAGTGCAGGTTCTTCATTCTGCCAAGCACCAGTGCAGGATTTTATTCTGTGCTACCACCCAGCGCTCTTGATGCCTTAGGCACAGCAGAGGCGCTGCCTTTTAGTACCACAAAGTATTGATGTTTTTTTTTTAACTCAACACAAATCTTTTCCTTTTCGTCGCTGCCAGCCTCTCGCCTGAACATCTGTGAGAGTCCTTAGGAAATAAACCTTTCACACTTTTGGAAATCAGTGCATGTCATGTTTCAGTTTCTCTTTTTTTTTTTCCCTGAATGCTGAGCGATGAGCTGTGGCTCCATGACTGAAATGCTGTTTGTCCTGTGTAGTACGTGGACAAAAATCTCTCGTTTGAGTGGCTGTTGAGTGCATAATAGGAGGATTCTGGTTTGGATCTATAGATTTATGGTAACTACTAATGAAAAGTTGTTTTCTACCCCTACAAGCTGGAACAGAGGTCGTCCAGCTCCTTCTGTTATAAATAAATCCTCTGGTCGGAATTGTTCAGTCAGGACGATGGAGTTAGCCCCACTTTTCTTCCTTCCCCAGCCTAACTGTTCAAAATTGTTCCAATTTTTCAAAAGTTTGAGGCTTATTTGGAAAAATTCCACTTTATTGTGGGTTCTGTCACAGTAAATGCTGTGGTTCTCTGACATAAACATTATATGATTCAGACCCAGGCAGACATCAGTTTTATTGGTGCCTTTTTCCACAACATTATTCCTAATCCTTTAGCAAAGTTGGGTTCACTTAGTCAGCAAATGTGCCAACTTTTCTAGTCCGGTGAGTTTGAGTACCTGCATAAGCTGCATGCTGCTATTGAATAATAAGACAAGTTCAGACAAGAGAAAATTCAAATTTAAAAATTAATGACAAGCAGAAATATCAACAGTTTACCAGGCGCTTGGAGGAGAGATGTGCACACTTTCTGGAGTTGTGGTTCCTTTGAGGATGTGACACCGACAGCTGACAGCGGATCTTCAGTGGATCTGGTCTCTTTGCACTCTGTCACATCCAGAGCTCTCGACAGTATGACTGCACGGATGAATGGGCAGAAAAATTAGGCTGCGCGTAGATCAATAACAGTCTAGTGTGAAATCGGCTGGAATCTGAGACAGAATGGTGTCTGGATGTGGCAAAACAAGAAGTCAGACATCAAAACCTCTTCCACTGGTGGGAGATCCTGCACAAACTAATCCTTAGCCGGCGCTGCATTTTACAATTTTCAGCTTTATAGTGATGAATACAAATTAACTTGAGACTTACTGCATTATTCACTTGCATTGTTTTGTCTTAATTTGCACATTCTGCTTCATGGTCCCAAATAACACCTTTACTACAATTACAGAGATTTCAAATGCTGATATTGACCTATAAAATTAGGGAGTTATGGATTGTTGCTGAGTTCTTGGCTGCGCCCTTTTAGCTTATTCTCCTCTGCCGCACTTTTAATGATTTGTTACATTTTTGTTGTACTTATAGTGAGTTATCTGACTATAATAATGCTAGCAGTTATTCATGATACATTGTTCTTTCATGTTTTAAGATGCTGGGAAGCTGAGAAGAAAGGAGGCTGCACCTAGGCTGTGTGCCTAACAAACCCATGGAGAGCTGAGAGGAACACTGCTGGATGGAGGCCAAGACACTGGATGGCGAAGACGAGGAAGCACGCAGCATTGTGGATCCGTCGTGTTGTTTGTTCTCTTTCTTGGCCGTTCCAAACTAACCGCAAAGTATCCTGTGATGTGCCTCGTTCATTTACTCTTTCACAAGTCACCCGTGGAGCAATGGCAGCAAGAATCAGGATAGAGAAGCAAGGCTGAAGAAATTCAATTTATCGCGCGTGGGAGTTTCCTCATTCGTGCATATTATAAGGTGATAAGAAAAACACAAAAACTGTAGGCAGTTGATAACGTTTCGTCTTAGGAGCAGCTGGAGATAGCGACCATCATGGGTTGGTGTGAAGGCCCAACTATGTTGTCGCTGTTGTTAGCCGGGTTCCTGCTAACGGGGCTGGCTTTAGAATACGAAGGAGTTCCTGGTCAGTGGACGAGGTACGGACAGTGGGACGCCAGGACGTCAGGTGAGCTCAGCTTTATCCTCAACACCAACACCAGCAAAGCTCTGGTGCTCTACCTGGATGACGGGGGGAACTGCGACTTCCTGGAGCTTCTAATTGCAGACGGGAGGCTGCAGATGCGCTTCACGATTCACTGCGCCGAGCCGGCTTCCATAAACACCGAGACGCGCGTCGACGACCGGCGTTGGCACCGNTTCACTGCGCCGAGCCGGCTTCCATAAACACCGAGACGCGCGTCGACGACCGGCGTTGGCACCGCATCCGTCTGACTCGTAATCACAGGGAGACCAAGCTGCTGGTGGATAACGAAGAGAAAGCGGCCGAGGTCAAGTCCAAGAGGAGCGAGATGGTGGTGGCCAGCGACCTTTACATCGGCGGGATCTCACCCGACGTGCGTCTCTCCGCTTTGACGTCCAGCACTGTCAAATACGAGCCGCCATTCCGAGGCTTTATAGCCAATTTGAAGCTGGGAGAGGCACTTCCTCTGCTGCTGGATGGTCAAGGTGTTCATAGCGACTTGGAGTACATATGTGAAACAAACTCTCCCTGCAGCAACGCCGGCTTGTGCTCCATCAGCCAAGGAGACGTCCTGTGTGACTGCATCAATACTGGCTACAGGGGAACGTACTGCCACGAAGGTGAGGAAGTATACCGTCATCCCTCCGGTCTCAGTGCAGCAAAAATGTCATGATTGTTATACATTTTTTTATCAATGTTAAATATCTGTAATCATAATAATTACTCATTGTTTATTGGAGTTTTACATATTTTCACACTCATTACATAACACCCTTTCACATTAACATATTTTCACTATTTCACATTGTATTTTGCAAAATAGGCTGAAACCAAAGAGATTTCACTCTTCGTCCAGTTATTATTTTTTTATTATTATTGTTAATTATTATTATTATGGTTTTTATGAATGAATAACTGAAATTATAGAGTCATAGTAACAGAACATTGCTGGATTATCATTTATAATGTTTTCCAAAATTGCACATATGCAACCTATACCCCTCACCCTGAAGCCGTCTGGAAATAAGCAGAAAGGTTAAACAACGTATGAAATATCTGGTTTCTGTCTTGGTTTATATGTAAAAAAAATAAAATAAAAAATAAATTAAATACAAGGAGATATTGACGGACCAGTGGTGGTTTGGTGCTTCTGTCACCTATGTTAACCATTTAGATCAGGGGTGTCAAACTCAATCACAGAGGGGCCAAAATTAAAAATTGGGTCCAAGTCGAGGGCCAAACAGGATCAGCCTTTATTGAAAACAGACTTAAATTGGCCTCGTTTTCATCAGAGGTTATGACAAATTATTCATACACTAATATGAACTTCACTTTAACCGCTGCTCCCAAGACATGTATAGAATTCAGAATAAACCAGAGGTATGGAAAAAACAGACAAAAACAAAAAAATAAATAACTTTTTTTTTTTTTTATGTCTTCCTGGCAGAGTTTCACTGACTCATTTCCTATGAAAAAGTTTTATCACAGGAAATAGCCAGAAAACTGTAATTTTTCTCAAAGAAAATCTAAAATCACCCTTTGTTTTACATTAACAACTTCAACAAGCAAAATGAAAATACAGTATTATAAACGTGATCAGGCCTTCTTATGTTACAGTATATTCTTTAATTATGGCCACATCAGCTCTGCTAACGAGGCTAACAGGTGTATCTCTAATGGCAGCAAACAGCTTCTCTAACTCCACGTGTGCTGAAAGCCTGATTTCAGATCCACCTTTCCTTTGGCTGTTTCTTTGTGGACTAGCTTAAAGTTCATTAAAAGTGACTGTAGGGCATGCAGGGGAGGAGCTGGCGCTTCAGGTGTTGATTGACGTACTGACTGTTGCAGTGCATTCTGGGATTTGTAGTATCCGTAATGTGCGCGCTATATACTGGTGGGCCAGTTATAATAGAGATTAGATATTATCTCACGGGCCACATATAACTGTACCTTGAGTTTGACATATGTGCTCTAGACTCTCAGGGTGTTTTCACATATAGACCCTTTTAAAAGAAACAAACACAGTCCTTTTTAAGTGGACTAAAAAGTGGACCGACTGAAAAAGAACTGAGTTCATGTTCACATTGCGCCATGTGCACCCAAAGGAGAACTCAGTACTCTTATGGGTGCACTTGGACTCTGATGGGGTCTCAGTCCCCTTATTGTTCACAATACAATCCTTTAAACAGTGCTTGAAGTGGACAAAAAAAGGTGCCAGTACTGCCCTTATCCGTGTGCTGGTCACCATGGGCTGGTCATCGGGTCGGATCTGTACTCAGACCACATCCCGAGGTGGTCTGAGTACGGATGGTTTCAGAGGGGTCTGAGATCGTTTGGAGCGTTCACATATGCTCAAAAAATGCTGACTAATTGATCTGAATTCACTTAAAAGGCTGAAACAGACCAAGTGTGAAAACACCCTCAAATATTTTCTGGAAAAGTCTTCATTCTTGAAAAAAAAAAAAAAAAAATCCAATCTGAAAGAATTGGGGGAAAAAAAAAGTCTAAAATAAATGGTTAAAAAAAGTTATCCGTTTTCCATTTGATTGTAGAAAATTCTGGAAAATGAAGGAAAGTCTCCAAAAAATCAGCAAACGATGTGTCAGTGTGTCTTTGTACTGCAGAGGGTTAAATTATTAATATGTGTTTTTTCTTTTATTTCCCTTGCAGCTGTCCAGAAAGAAGTGCAAGGTAAGACAAAGCATTATCTGATGAGCATTATGGGATGTTTAGATCTGAATGCTCATCTTTGTGGAACATCAGGAGCGTGACGCTTTTATCAGGTTCTTATTGTCGGTTTGGACTGCAGTTCTGACATCCTACAAATTGTAGCTGAAAGCAGATATACTATCAGCAGTCAGGAGGTCACGAAGCAAAGAGCTTAATGTGTTGAACGCTCGTTGTGTGTAATCAGCGAGCTGAAGGTGACTGCAGAGTGTGTGGGTGTTGCACAATCAGGCGAGCATTAACACGCCACATCACAATGAAAATGACTGTACGCAGACACTCTGTTCTACTACTTCTGTATTTTTCCATCTCTACTCTGCTGCATTTTCCTCATCAAAACTGCTGTTTAATGTAAAAGTTTATCTGTTGTTACATGCAAATTTGTGCTAAGGTCAGATTGTAGATTTAAAGGGCCATACCAGTGATTTTCTTCATGTTTGAGTTCAGTAAATATAAGCATGGTACACATCATTACTGCCAATTGTTTCCCAAAGTATACTGCTGGAGGAGCGGAAAATATTACAGTTGTTTTCCCTACCTCTGATACGCCATTGGTTTCAGTTCATTCCAGTATGATATAAAAATCGATTTGCAGAGACTTGAAAAGTGTTTTTTTGCCAAAGTAACTTCTTTGAACTGGTCCAACATGGAGCTGAACGAAGACGATGTATGCATCCGCCATAAAATGTAGTCCCAAGAGAAGACAACTTTTACCAAGCAACTACAGCGACCATACTTCTACAATCGTGCGTAAGTGTTAGCAGGTGAAACATTGAATTTTAAGGTGTGTGTATCACCTGAACATTTGATTTTGAAAGATTAGTGGATTTGACAAAATAACACGAAAGCTAAAATATGATTTTATATTTTGGAAAATGGTTGGCAGTAGTGTGACGTGTATTCAGGTAGTATTTACTGAGTTTAAACATGCAAAATCACCAGTATAGTTCTTTAACTCCATAAATCTTGATAAATCTGGCCTATCACATTCATCAAAACTGTACTCTTATTTGCAAAACTGTGACTTCGCATATTTTTCTTAAGAAGAACAAGTTTTCCTTTGGCAGGAAAAGAGAGATTTGACTCATTGGCAGCAATTTGAACTGATTACACCCAGACAGGATCGGTCTGTAATAAGGTTCACGTCCTGAACAAGAAATGAAGACTGAGCGTGAAGCAGGGAGATTTGTTTACTCTGCATCGCGGCAACACATCCATCTCTGCAGCAAGGAGTGCTGGTTGTGGTGAAAGGGCAGCCAACAGGCTCAGGAGAGCAGCTCGAGGTGCACAGAGGCCGTGCACGTTATAAATCACCGCTGCTGACATGAAAGCACCAACCTACGCACACCTGCTCTCCTGCCTGTGACGCCTCACTGTGCATGACTGCAACCTAGACTGAAGACTGCCAAATATTCTCATCTTCACGTATGTTCCCTAACATACAGCAAATACATATGATGTCAAGAGTACGGAATGATTTTTCTGGCTTTATACAGAATACGGTACATATTTACCCCTCTGGAGTCTGAAGTCTTACCTGCAATTTTACTTTTCTGGTTATTTGGCTTTTATTTCATTTTATTTGATTTATTCAGAACAACAGATTTCAGCTTGTCTTTGTTTCAGAAAAAAAAAAATCTTGATTTGAGAAGATTTAAAAAAAAAAAAAACTCATGGAAAAATATCTAGAAATAAATACTTTTAAACAATAATCTAGAGGAAAAATTAAATCTTGAAAGATTTAGTTTTTCTGTTTCATTCTAGAAAATAAAAACATTTGAAAAATAAATTTTAAAAAAATTCTTTAAAAAATAAAGAAACTTGAAAAATCTTTGAGGAAAGCAAATGAAGAAAGAACTCTTTAAAAGACATATAAAAGAAAAAAATCATATAAAATAAAAAGTCATATAGACTTTATAGTCATATAAAAGAAAAAAATCTTGATTCTAAAATGTTTCTGATTTTCTATTTCATTCAAGAAAAATCTAGATAAGGAAAAAAGTCAGATTAAAACTTTTTTTTTAAAATTTAAAACATCCTCGAGGAAAGAAAAAATCAAGAAATAAACCTAAAAAAATCTAGAAATAAATATCAATTCTAGTTTATTCTAAAAAAAAAAAAAAAAGNAAAAAAAAAAAAAAAACAAAGGAACAAAATGACTGATAAATGACAGAAAAATGATGAGAACTAATTCTGGATCATTCTTCATCTGATTCTTCCTCTCGATGTTTTTATCTTTGTCCGTGTTTGGGTCGGATGAAGCAAACTTCACTCGCCAAAAACAAGGCTAAACATCGTTTTTGAGGCCTTTTTTCACAATCCAAACTTTCTCATCCTATCTGATAAAAGTTTTTTTTTTTTTTTTTTTNTTTTTTTTTTTTTTTTTTTTAACTTTGTAGGCAGCAAAACAAAGACAAATTCACTGAAAAGTAAAAATTCCAAACTTTATCCTCCAGAGGGTTAATGACCATGCTTCAGTAAGGGGGAATAGGTTTCATCTTTCCAAACACAAACCATCATTAATATGAGCAAAGAAGTCATCGCCCGCAGCAAAAAGGCAGCTTTTATTAAATGACATCCTGCACACAGCACATCAGACGCTTTATTGGATTAAAGCTTGACATGGAGACAATCCCCGACGCAGAACGTATGAAAACAATGACAGCAGCAAAATCACACTCACCAGATCCTTTCTTCTCCTCTGTCCTCCGTGCGACTCCACGTGCCATCCGGCCGCACGTCTCTGCGGTCGCTGCATCGATGGAAATAGATACGTCTGTGCATTAGCTGCATCACCTCCTCCCCCACTGTGGGCTTAAGACGCAAACCCATATGCTATATTTGGTCTCTGCTGTGGCTTTTAAGTGGTGCAGGGATCCTTCTTATTTGACCGAGGAGCTGCTTTACAGTGGTGAAACGGTGAAATAGTGAAACCTTTGACACGGCAGGTGAGTTTTCCCAAGTCGTCTGTGGATGCAGCACGTGAGTTTATGTCCGTTTGAGTGGACGGAGGCCGCGGCGTGCCAGCGCCGATGGCCCTGATGGTCAGTGAGCAAAGAAATAAATAAATAAATGAAAGAAAACAGGTCTGTGAGGGAGAGATAAGGAGAGCTGCCTCACACGAACACATACACAACATGCAGAACAAAATCACACACACATCAGTGTGACCACTGGAAATTGCTGTTTATTTCCTCTAGATTTTCCGTGTTACACGTTCACACTCATGGATGACATGTTAAGAAGTACGGAGGTGCAACACGCCACAAAAGCAGCTTTAAGAGGGGAAGGAGAAAGCGATTCTTGGAGCTTTTAGCAGCAGCGACCTTGTTCTTAGTCCTCATTATAACAGACTCCATAATAAAACGTACTTTTCAAATTTAGCAAATCCTAATTCTCACGCAAAAGCTTTTTATTCTGTGATGCTCGATTAAAAAACGACGGAAAAGTCCTTCAGCATCTGCATGTCTTAAATATTTGTTTCTTTAAATTAGAGTTGTTAGTCTTCCCCAAATCAACCCCATATTTGGAATTTTAAAAAATACATGTTTATCATCATTAAAAAAAATCCACTTAAATGCCTAACATGTTTCGTATCGGAAACAAAGGTTGACTATTAAAGGAGCATATCTGTAATTTTGCATGTTTGAGCCGAATATAAATGTCCCGCATACACGCTATGTTACTGAGAATCATTTCCCAAAACATACTGCATACTAAAAATTAGAATTGTTTTTCCTACCTTCCAGACTGCCATTGGCTTCAGTTCGTTCCAGCACGCTATAAAAATCAACTTATAGAGACTTGAAACCTGATTGTGATAAATAATCCATCACAGCAAACATGACGTCTGTTAAATTTTTGTTAAAATAACTTTATTTAAAATGGTCAAACACAAAACTGCACAGAAGAAAATGTATGTGTTCGCCAGGAAATATAGTCCCTTTTAGTGAGAAATTAGGCTTTTAGTGAGAAATTAATGACGTTCTACATTCAGACATGTTAGCAGGTGAAAAGTTGAATTTTGCGTGCATTATCTCAACATTTGACTTTGAAAGTTAAGGTGATTTTAGCAAAATGACAGGAAAATTAAGCACGATTTTATGTTTTGGAAAATAGTCATCAATAATGTAACATGTATGCAGGTAGTATTTAGTACTTATTGGGCTTCAACGTGCAAAATCGCCAGTATCGTCCTTTAAGGGCACAGTATGCTTCATCAGACATGCCTGTCGGAAAGTCCGAAGGGGCAGAAAACCCTTTTGCTTTCCTTTCGGCCACTGTGACAAATCCCACTGACAAATCCCACGGTGTGTTTATATCACCTTTATAATCATGGAGATCCCAAAAAAACACAGAAGACTGACTTCCTGTTAATAACCCCTCTCCTCTTTCCTAAAGTGAGTGTGTGTAATCCCCGTTTATATGATTAATGGTGTTTTGATTACAAAGACAAAGATACACACACACACACACACCACCTGCTTCCCTCTCTGTGGTGGCAGCTTTTCACCTCACCTTCCACTGTGGGCATTCGTGAAAAGATGTAAGCACGGTGGATATCTGACGAGGTCTCCAACGAGTCGGACGGGTTGAGTCGGATGAAGCAAACTGCAGCTTTTAAAAAGGTTATATAAGCAGAATAGTCTGCAGCCACGATTTACAAAAAACAAAAACAAAAAACAAAAAAAAACATAAAATTCTTTCATTCTGACTCTTTTTGCATCTGTTATAGTTTCACCTTGCAAACTTTTTTTTTAATGGATCTGCACTGAATCACAATCGCATAACATGGGTGTGAAACACAATTATGCAGTGTTTTTCAAAGCTGCTGTGATGTCACAGATGGGGGGCGTGGCCTGTGCAGATGAACTGAAGGTGAGCGACTGTAGAGGAGTGGCGGCTTGCAGACACGTTAATAATAAATGATCGCTGTCTGAAAAGCCCTTATAGAGTGTCATGGTGAAGCAAGGAGTTCCACAGAGAATTTCACATTTCAGCTCTGGTTGACACGGCGCCTTTTGTCAGCCTTTCTGCTTTTTTAGCTTATTATGGGGAAAAAAAAATCTCTCAAATATAATATATTGAGTATGGAAACCATCAAAAAAAATCCTTAAAGGTTGTTAAGGAGGCTAAATAAAATTAGAGATAAGAGAATATTTAGCTTGCACATTAATTTTTGGTTTGGAATTGTTCATTTTACATTTAAGTAACCAGGTGTTTAAAGGAGCATACCAGTGATTTTGCATGTTAGAGCTCAGTAAGTACTACTCGCATATATATGTTACGTTACTGCCAACCATTTTTGGTTTCAGTTCATTCCACTACACCTTAAATATCAACTAGTAGAGACTTATTTCAGGTACATGTTAAAGGTGATACACCCACCTTAAAATGTACATCTCTGCCAGGAAATATAGTCCCAGGAGAAGATGGCTTTTACTGAGAAATTAAAAATGACTGTTATTTCTACGTTCAGACCTACGTGTTAAGAAGCGAAACATTGAATTTTAAGGTGGTTGCATCACCTGAACATTTTATTTTGAAAGATTAGGGGATTTGGCAAAATAATACAAAAACTAAAATACAGTTTTATGTTTTTGAAAATTGTTAGCCATAACGTTAATGCTGGTAGTATTTATTGAGCTCAAACACGCAAAACAAGCAGTGTGGTTATTTTAAAATCATAGATTCTTGCAGAAATGCTTTTCTTTTCAGGCTTTCCCTTCTAATTGAACTCTGTAGACCGAGCCAGTTATCTCTGCATTTCCAAAGCACTCAAATCTGCATGTATGGCCTCAGCCAATTAGGATAATTATCCCTTTTAAAAGTGACTCTGCTCCTCATCTACTCTCTTCAGCTCCTCCAGTCACAAAGATTACTTTTTGATCAAGGCACTTCTCAAGTGCTGCCATCCCGCTCTGGTTTAGCTTCCAGTGTCTCTGTTGTTAAACACGCTGACTGACATTTCTAAGCTTTTCCTCAGCATCAAGATGGCTGCAACACTTCCATCCTCTTCCAGCATTTCTTCTGAAAGGAGTAAAGCAGCGATGACGGCGAGGTGCTTTCCGCCTCCTCTGGAGTGTGAAGTCATCTTAGTCTTCCTCACCTCAGCCAGCATCCAGGAGGGTGTTAGGTCAAGGCTTTCATCTGGAGCTTGACAGATTTTTTTTTTACCAGAGATGAAGGAATGACTGATGCTCCCCTTACTTCTCATCTGGGGAATAGATTTTCCTCCTCCCTCTGCTAATGGACAAAAGACCAGGAGATGGTGATTGTATCTGTCAAAGTTACAGCCAGACAAATCTTCCTCTCAGCTACTTAAGGAAGGTAATTAACCAAGCTCGCCAGATGTTGCTATTGCCGTATTACGGCTGCAGCCATAGTCAGCATCTGATGTCTGACTGGGAATGATGTAAATAAGAGGGGAGATTATCGGTGTGATCCACAGGCGCCAGAGAGACGGTTTGGAGTTGGACAGGTGGAGGATACAGACGCCAGAGGAAGAAGCTGTCTGAGCCTCATGCTGGGTAATCAGGTAGATCTCACGCTGCGTTCCAGACAACTCAGATCTCAAATCCTTCCAACCTCCTACTACTTGAAAAAAATGCGTTGGAACGGTACTTGAAGTCGGAGCTCTGACTTGGAAACTTGGAGCAAATCCATCTACCTCGACTTCAACAAGGATGATGTCATTCAACATGGCGGCTCACGTGGAAGCGAATGTTGTGAGTAAAAAAAAATCAGCGAACAGCCAATTAAAGTCATTTTTCTTGCGTGTCATATAAAGGCCAAAATATATCACCAAGTTATCTATCTGTAGTTTATAATAACTGTTTGCCATTGATATGTAAGTGTAAATAATTTCAGAAAACTAACTTTCTGCACAGATGTTTAATACTGTGATTAATGTTATTGTAACACAATCCAACCAAACATGTATAATCTAACTTTACTTTAGCTACATTAGTTAGTATTTATTACTAACTTTATTTATTTTTACAGTATTTATTGGCGCTCAGTCATGTTTTTTCTTAACATTTGGCTTCGTTGGGAGCTGGAATGCTTGGAGGTTGGAAATTGGAATTTTCAACTGGGAAATTCCAACATCTCACTTTGACTGGAACGCAGCATAAGATCTCCTGGTGATCCTGGGAAGCAGCAAGTTTTTTTCACCTTGTGCATGTGTTGGTTTGTCATTTTGTGATGCTGCTGTGGTGCAGCAGCAGCAGCAGCTTTGGTGCATGGACGTTGGGGTCGTTGGTGAGTTCTGTCTAAGCAGAGACCCGGTCACCGGCTTTGGCAGCGGCATATAACAAAACGGCAGGAAGCCTCCCGGAAGAATTCAAGTGCATTCCACAGCGTTTCAACAGAGTTGCAGCATCGACAGGCTTGTTCATTGGAACGTGCAGAGGTGATTTGTGCAGCGGGGACCTGCCTGTCANCAGCATCGACAGGCTTGTTCATTGGAACGTGCAGAGGTGATTTGTGCAGCGGGGACCTGCCTGTCAGAAGGTTTCCTCTAATGACTGCACTGGGACTGCAAGGGAACAAAAGGCCTGCGAACAAGCGTGAATCACTGCATGAGTCTCACAGTGCAGATGCTCTGGTGAACGCTGGTGTTTGTTTGGCACAGCAGGGCTCATGTGTTTTGCACAATGAGTGTTACATGGTGTCATCCCCACCTCTTTTTTTTTTTTTTTTTTNTTTTTTTTTTTTTTTTTGGCATGGTATATTCTACGGAGCCCTGAAAGGGACATAGAAAAAAAATTAATAAATTGCTAGTTTCTTGTGCGCATCGGAAATGATCTCCTGAGCACCGGATAGTTTCTCTTGTGCGTGAGAAACCTTTTTCGGTAACTGCATATGGTTGATGATACTGTCTGATATATTTCTGGATCTCAAAAAGGCAAAACTATTCTGATCTGCTGCCATTCTGTGTGTTTACGCGTCATCAAGTCATATCAGAACTTCTACCGGAAAGGATTTCTGGTGCGCACCTTATACTAACACGTGCACCATATATTACCAGAACTCATATCTCGTGCGCACCAGAAACAATTACGTGCATGTGAAAAACTAGAAATTAAAAAAAAATTTTATCATGTCCCTTTAGGAGCTCTATAATATTCTTATTCTTTCTGGCTTCGAGATGTTTCACGGTTCCATCTAAGTGGCTTCTTTACTTCGAGCAGCAACGGGCATTCGCAGCATTTTACTGTCGCTGAGATGGTCCAGAAAGTACTTGGACTCACACCGCATCTACAGTGGGCGGAACCTTTCAGATGAACAGAGAAATGTCTTCAAGCAAGTTTTTCCAGACTGGCGGTTCCAGTTCAACCTCCTAGATGTCTTACCATCTGGATGAGTGAGATGAACACTCACAGACATCCTTTCTGGCTGAGCTGTTGTGATTTTGGAGTCTTTCTCTGGGTTTGTGCTTAGCACTGGATACAGGACGTAGGAGTGGGAGACTGGAGTGGAATACCAGCCAAAAAAACAAAACAATTTGGATGTTCTTACAAGTGAAATGTTGAGTTTGTGACCAAAACAGAAAGATAGATTTGGACGCTGGTTGCCAGTGTCACATGATTAGTATCTTTGTATTTTCCTTCATTTCCACAGAATTATACTAGATTTACTAGCATCGTAAAGATTTTTCTTCTTGATTTGAAGATCATGGAGGTCATGTTCCAATTTCCAATTAAGCTCCTTCATCTAATGAAGATGAACTTAACAAACTGACCTCGAGAATGTTACTCTGGCATTTGCTTGTGATGCCATAATCAGTAGCAATGTGTTCCAAACTGTGTCATTCCACGATGTGTGAACACGTTAAGTCTCTTATCTGTAGCATTATTAATGTCACATCATAATTAATTATGATGGTTATATGATGTTTATAGTCAGCGAGGCTTTAATGCAGATTGTGGCATCGGAGAATAAATCAGGTAAAAATTGCTGATCATTGTTTCCTGAATGTTACGTGATAGTTGAGGTTATGTTGTGGCGTTAGCGCCCTGTAGGTGGCGCTGTCATCAGGCTCCGTTCTCTAAGCCTGTTGAGTGTCACTCAAGGGTGAATCCTGTGTGGAAATGGAATGGTAGTTACACTTTGTAACTCTCGAACAACGATTCCACTTGTTGCTGAAGACTTGCGGCATTTTCACACCTCGTCCATTCTGAGCGTTTGTTTCAGACCCTGGAGTGTTTCTTCTTCGGTTTGGTTCGTTTGGACATAAGTAACCACAGCAACCAAACTCAGATCTGCACCAAAACAATCGGATCAAGACGACTAGAAAGGGGTCCAATCAAACTGAAGAGCAGTTTCTTTGTGATCAACTACGATGCAATCTATTGATCTGTTGATTGATTTAGAATCAGATAAAGTTTGTTTTACGTTAGATGCTTTAACCAACGAGCAGAGCAACTCTTCTAACGTGACTTTTGCTATACTTGATTTGATCTGATTTTTTTGTGGTGTGAAACCAAACTAAACCAAGTGGTAAATGCAACAGATTCGGATCAGAGCAAACAGACTACGGTCTGAAAACATTGTTAGTGGATGAGGACTGTCACTGCCGTCCTTTGATTAAAAAGCTGAAGTCCTTAAGTTTGAATGAGGTCGTCCAGATTGGCTGAACCTTTAACATTCAGATGTCTGAGCCTGGAAAAGCAGAGATGAGTCGCTCGGCCTACAGAGCCCCTTTAGAGATACTAGAGATCATAGATCTAGAGTTACAACATGTAACTCTCATCTTTGCATAAGGTATTTGCAATTTAAAAAAGCAGGTTTTATGTATATCTTACACATCTCAAAAGCTGTCTGCATCAAATAAACATACAGTATGTGTTCCATTTGAAAAAAAGCATCTGTGTGAGCAACCCCCTGTATGGTTGCGCCAATCAAGATGTTTTTTTTCTTATCTTTCCCCACCCCCTCCTCCTCCCCTGAGATGTTTGTGTGTTTTTAGTTTGATTTTCCCTTTTATGTTTTAGTTTGACCTCTGACATCCGTATCTACCCCAGGATGTCTGTCACAAACTGCAGTCCAACATTGTGACAATGCTTTTGTTTTCCCAAGCCTCTTTATGAACTTCCTGTTTCCGTATCCTTTTTTCTGTTCTTTCCCTCAAGGTCTGGCGCACCTGATGTTAAACCGCCAAGGTATGGGGTCTATTGGTTTGCTTTTCCTTCCCAGCCACCTGATCACAGCATTTCCCTGCCCTGAAATCATTTTAGTTAACTGTGCTGCACTAATATTTCCTCTCCTCTTTTTCTCATATATTTGCCTCTTCATTTTTGCTTCCTGTCATATTATGCTCACTGTACTCACTCAATTTTTGTCCGTCAAACCCTTGTCCTGACCACTGACTGAGCTACTGGAACATCACCTTTGACCTCTGCAGTTTTTCACCAAGGTAATCATCTATGCGCATAACATTTCTTCAGCTTGGTTTCATGGTGTTTTCTAAGGGAACACACAAGTGTCAAAGTAAAAAAGGTATTTCACGGCCAAAAATCCTCTCAGCTTAAATCATCAGAAGTATACAAGAGAATATTATTATCTAAGGAGTTTTTTTTTTTTTTTTTAATCTGATAAACTTATCATTGATGTTACTTTCATTTATCTAACTTAAAAGATTGCACTGATTTATCAGATTTCTGGTATTGTTAAGTTGGTTGCTGATGACATTGAGTGTCTTCCGAAGTTCTTAATCGTTTCCACGTTTCCCCTCATTTGCGAGTTTTCCTTGCGCGTTAGTCCTGCCCACTTAAGGCATGATGAAATGACGTGAGGAACTGAGGAACAAGGTTTTAGAGAAATGAAACATCCTTGCTGCTCAAGAATGATCTGAAGATGATCAATCAGACAAAATCTAGATAATAGGAATAATACATCTGAGTTTGTGTTTTTATCTGTTCATGTTTCGTGTCATTCAGTACGTTCGCATGCATGTTTAAACTTTGATTATACTCTGATTATGGCAATAAATTGAAATCTGGGTAAATTGGAGTAACTCTACTTAGTAACAGACTTAGCTTATGTAATTGAAAATTGATTTATTTGGATATAGAGACATTATAATTAGAGAAAGCCTCATTTCCTCACTCTCCTCATACTCCGATTACGCAACAAGTCATGTATGTCAAAATGTCGGTGAACCACAGAATCATATTAATTCTGCCTTTCTGGCATTATTTCCATAATCAGAGTACAGAAAATAATCCGAGTATAGCGAGTGTGTAAACGTACTGAGCGTGTCAGATCAGCTGTAGCAGATCTGTCCTATCAAAAACACATTTTCAGGAAAGGGGCGTGGCTATCAGATAACGGACTTCCACTTAGGATCATCTTATACTTCCTCAATCCTCGCTCCTCGGTCATCAGTAGAAATAAAAAGCTTTGGAACATCCTTAAAGATGGTGGGACAGATTGAGTTTCAGGTCATATGAGGATGGAGGAGCGAGGGATCAAATAAGAGCTTCGGAACGCACCTGTTGTCTCGAAGTGAAACTGAAAAACAAAATCACAAGTCTTTATTAGAGGTGTGTCTGTATTGCTTAACCTCGAAATAATATCTATATTTGTATTCGAATATATCTGGTTTGCATTCAAAGCTCGCAGGGAGCACAACAAATGAAAACTTAATATTGCTGCTGTATTGAGAAGTTATTAACTGTTGATATACTGAATATATGTTCGTTTATATCCACAGTCTATATGTATATGACTACAGCCGTAATTCCTTGTGCTGATTTAAAAAACTCTCAGAATAGAGAAGAAGATGAGCTGATACTCTTGTGGTTTTTGTCAGTACAAGCTTAAGTGTTCCCACTCCAGGGAATAACTCAGGAAAAGACTCTAATGTCCCGTTTCTGATGCACAAAGGCAGGAGATAACATTTCACAAGCTCTTTAAACTGATGGCTGTTCTGCTGACACCGTCTGCTGCAGAACAGCGGCATCAGACTGAAGATCCTGTGATTCCAGGTCTTATTAGGAATGGGTTATATTGCATATGACAGGAGAAAAAAATAATCATTTTGATCCATTTTAGGAACCAGATTTTGACTCCTAATTGCATGAACGGCTATTAGCTACCTCAGATTTTCTTCATTCATGCTTTGTCGTACTTATTAACCAGATATTAACCATATGTAAAGATTAAATCCTTTCAGAGATTCATGTGAGCCACATATTTACTTTAGAATTAATACAGTGCGATTAAATTCACCATCCTGTCACCATGGCAATCAGCGTCATCTCTAAATGTAAAGACGTGGCTGTTATGATCTACTCAGACAATATAGTTCAAGTCCTCATTTTTCTTATAAGCAGAACACTATTGTTACAGCACTAATTTCTTGGTTAAATTGTGAAATTTATACCTGTGAAGTTGCTGCTGGATCATAGAGATCAAATTCATTCTGCATTTGCGGCTTTTCTCTTCATGGTTTTCACCTTAAACAGTGCTGATTTTTTTTAATGCTATTGCATAAACAGAACTATAAAATATTGCAGGTCTAAACAGAAATTGCTTTGTATTTCAGTTTTGAATCATGATAATCCCACTGTCATGGATAAAGATGGAAAAAGAATTTGTCAAATACTTCTGCTGTGGTATCAAGTTTTTGCCAATTTTAATCTTCAGGATCAGTGAAATCTTCCCATTTTTAACAGTTTATAATTTGATGATTATGAATAACTGAACATGATCCATGGTAACATTGTAAAGCAAATAATCTGAGTTTTTTGTGGTGTGTTTATCTTACTTCTAGCCTCAACACAGTTGAATTGGTGAAGGATTAAAAACAGAAAATAATGGGTATTTTTTTCTCTTACATCTCTGGTTTAAAATGACATCAAGTCAGGCTAAAATTCATAGGATTCAGCATGTCTGTAATATTTGTAAAAAGCATTAGGTTAATAGATAAGTGTTTCAGAGATATAATGATTTTATTAAGGACTTTACCAAATATATCCAAAATAAATCTCCAAACCAAAACCTCTCCAAAGCAACCAAATGATGAATCACTTTTTAATCACATTGAAAATGCTTCCTAACTGTTATGTTGACTATAAAAAATGTTTTTATAACACTTTATTGTTTTGACAGGTTATTCTTTTACATATTTATCGCTATTGAAACGTTTCCAAGCATCTCTTCTCTCTCAAAGCTCTTTTCATTGGCTACAATCCCAGATAGTTTTACATGCAGCTGCTTTCAACAGGAGGAAAGGGATCCAGCTGGGAACGCTCTGATAATCGGCTGATCACAGATTGGCTTATTTTGCTGCTGGTCGTATAATTTCAGCAACGCGAAACATTACTGGTCAAGTAATTTGTCAATGTGGAATCCAATGAAACACCTTTTTTTTTCTTTTTTTCTTTTTTCTTTTTTTTTTTTTTTTTTTTTTTGGATGGGTTTTAACATGTGGGTTTGATTTATTCTGCATTCGATTTGCACTCCGAACTTGGAATTTTTGAACTCTGACTAGGAAAAGTCAAAGAAAACGCCCCCTCAACTCGGAATTCTTACCCAGAAAGTCCAGGAAGGTTTCTCAACCCCAAATTCAGTATTGATATAATTTCAGTATGGCTGCTCTCATTGTACTATCCCTATTTATAAACGATAAACCATTTTCTTTCAATCAATCAGTAACAGGTTAAAGGACCATACCGGCCATTTTGCATGTTTGAGCCTAATATATTCAATTTTCATTTATGTAACGTTACTGACAATCACTTCCCAAAGCATACTACTGGAATGGTGAATTAAAAATGTTTTTCCTACCTTCCAGACCTCCATTGGTTTCAGTTCATTCTGCTATTAAAATCAACTTGTTGATACTGTAAACGTTCTTGGGATAGGTAATCCATCATCACCAACAAGACGTGTATTCAGGTTTTTTTAGAAGTTATGTAATTTTAGTGTTTAAGCTCAATAAAAAGCGTGGAGTGAATGTATGCCTCCACCGGGGAATATAGTCCCAAAAGAAGACCTGCGTTTATGGAAAAATTTAAAGGACCGTGACTTCATAAGGCTGTGTAACTATTAGCAGGAGAAACATGGATTTTTAAGGTGGGTGTATCACTTGAATATTTGATTTTGAAAGATTAAGAGATTTAGCAAAATATCAGGAAAGCTGAAATATGGTTTTATGCTTTGGGAAATGATTGTCAGTAATGTATCGTATGAAAATTGAATATATTAGGCTCAAACATGCAAAATAGTTGGTATGGTCCTTTAAACATAAAACACAATGCTGTAGCTGTTTTGAAAATGTAAATAGCAGATAAATGTAAAAACTTTTGTTCAACAGAGCAAACAAAAACAGTAGTTTTCATAGAGGGTCCATGTTGTTTACTACTTTGTTTAGCTCGGATGTGCGGTGGCGGTGGTCTTAAATGAATTCTGAGTTCAGACTGTAATTCCACATCCAGGCCCTTCTCGTCATAATGAGACCCACTTTGTCTTGTTTAGGCCCATAAACTGCTTTCTAACAACATGACAACGCACGATCACAGCTAAGCTGCTGCCATAAAGCATGTGCCTTGTCGCAAATTATTTTCCGAGGTGAAATGCTTCATACTATTGAAAAGATGAGAGTTTAAGCTTTCAGATGAGGATTGCCATCACGTGTTGAAGTTTACGTGTATAAGTGTGGTCGCCCACAGTTTCTTTAAGAGGGTTGTTCTGTGAATATGTGATTCATGTTCCAAAAAAATACTGTTGTTCCTTAATTTAAAGTCTTCTTTAACTGACGGGTGTGCGGCTGAATGTGTACTTCTGCTGCCTCAACTCCACGGTGTTTAACGGCCTCGACTGTATTAGATTAATGTTCCTATATCAAATATTTAGTAAGGCGTAAGTGTATCCTAAAGGCAAACTGCAGCCTGGTTTGTCATGAAATGAGTCAGTGTAATTGCACCATTTCATGCTTCAGTAAATAAGACGTGGGAGCTGGTAATTGATTATGGATGTTGCAGCTACAACTAGTAACATAATATGTGGCGTTTTTGGTGATGTATAAAATATATGACTTTTTAAAAGATAGTTAACTTAGCCTCATCGTTAACTTAGTGTCCAGGCTCTAAAATCTAAAAACAGCTTTTGGGGAATCACCCCGCAGTTTACATGTGGTGTTCAGAAGTTTGGAATTGCCCAGAAATTAGAAATTGACACTTTAAGATGATACAGGTAATATTTCAGCAGCTGAGGACCTTTTTTTCAAACTACAGACTCATGTTCTTATTCTCTTCAGCAGTTTTACATCTGGGCCTTCTGCTTCTTTCCTTCCTGTTAGATCATGTATGTTCTTTTCTCTCAGGACAGCTTCATATGAAAGCTTTGTTTTCATGGAAGTCTGATGCATGGAATAACTTTAATTTTCCTGAACAGACTGACATGTTTCCTGAGATAGCTGCTTTGCTTTGGCCATTTTTGAACCCAGAATTGAGCTTTTGAATGTCGGTACATCACAATCCAAGTAAAGTAAATTTAAATTTACCTGTTTAATTCAACAAAATAACAGGTTTCAGGTGTTCTATCACAATTACAAAGGTGTCGTTAATAACCAAACATGGTTAACAATAATAGCCATTTGCAACATTATTAATGTCTTGGCTATATATTTAAATAAATTTAATGCCACCTTGGGGAATAAAAGCATCAATATCGATCTAAAAAGAACATTTCTGGGTGATTCCAAACTTTTGAATTCATTTATTTTTCTGCATTTTTGGCTTTTTGTCATTCTGGGGCTTTTTTCAGCCCCGGAATTCTCTGCTAGTCTTCAGTTCAGGTGTCTCTCTGGCATTTTAGCGGTCAGACGCTGCCCTGCCACGCACGCCCACGCGCCAAACACCTTGCTGAGGTTTGGGTGCATCCAGTCAACACCTGACTCCCGCCCCCGAGCAGGAGAGGAAATCAGCAACTACCATCTGTGCCCCCAATTTATGGAAATTAATCAACTGAAAACCTCAGCTGTAATGAGCGATCCACATGTTGGTGTTTTTCATGTTGCTGAGACCCTGAAGCACAGAGAGAAGAGGGGGAAAAAAAAAAAANGGGGGAAAAAAAAAAAAGGGTGGAACTGGTGGCCAGCAGGAAGTAGCAGCAGGTGACTGTCAAGCGATGGCAAACCCGTTTTCTGAAGGGTTCAAATGCTATTTAAAAAAATTTATGGAATATGGAATTAGAAAAAAAAATACTTGTGAATGAATAGACAGTATTTTCATAAAGTTGGAGAACAAAGCATGATGGGAAATGATTACCATGACTGTGTGTTTGCTGTCTCTGCGCCCCACAACTTTTATCCACAAAAACAAGCTAGCAGTTTCCAGATGCACTTTCTCATAACAAACATAACGTTAGCAAGCAAAAATAAGTACTTCTAGCACAAAAGAGAAAAGCTGATTATGAAAACAGCCAATTCATTGCAAAATTGACTGAGGATTGCGCCTTTATATTAGCATCTCATGCTAATGCTAACCACCGTGTTTAATCTGCCAAACAGTTGCGGTTTGCAAGTGCAGCTATGACAGACAAAACATGCTAACTTTTCCTCCCAGTAACACAAGAACAGAAAAGATCATGTTTGTTCTCAAGTTTTTGCAAGATTTCACAGCCTGTGTTGCTTCTTATGTGTTACTGGTAATAAACAACTTAACTTGCAGCTTCAAGGTGGAGAGACTAATTAGGGATTTTTTTTCCGCCGGCCTCTGGCTCCCCTTCATTTTGCAAAATTGGCCCCTGGCCAAAATCGAGTATTAAACTTTCATGTGCCTTGAGTGACAAGTGTGAGAGTTAATATAGACCCAGACTGTGCATCTCTTTTAGTCTTTTACATTGACGAATATATTTGAGTCTCAGGTTTAAGAAAAAGATAAATACCAGCCAAGCTATCAAAACCTCTGCAGGTCGTTTGACTTCGCTTACCGCTGTTTGAAGACGTTTCCAGACACCTCAAAGACGGCTCTAACCACCTGGAGTGAAACGTCTTCCATCTGCTATGCTGTAAAGAATATTTTTAACCAGTTTCACATGTAAAACTCTGTTCTATCCACCAAAGACACCAGCCTAACATGCTGATTACATACGGTATCTCTTTTCTTGAGCCAATTAAAGGAAATATGAATTCTTTATTCAATCTAAAATAACAAAATAATAGTAACACTGTCTTTGAATTTGCAGATTTTTTTTTTTGATCATTCACTAGTATTTATCTTTAGGGGAAAAAAGAGTGATTTAAATTGTCCGTGCAGAGGACTAAAATGTCCAAAAAAGTGATGAACAGCGGCTTCAGCTGATATAAAACACTGAAGCACTTCATAATCCTGTGTATTATCTACCTGAAGGTAACTTTGCCTAAAGTTAAGTGTTTCCCAAGATCCTGCATCTCCCTCCGTATAATTACAGGCGTCTTTGGATTGTCCATGAGTGCTTTTTACCAAGAATGACTCACGAGTACAATGTCCTTTGTGGTTTCAGTACAAAAGTCTGACAAACTTGTTAAACTTGTCTTAGTGCGTCAATGTCAGCACACAGCAGCAAATATATAAAAAAAAAAAAAACACAGAAGCCCACGCTCTGAAAATACAAGAGCCAGACTCAGTTCATTTCATTATTTATCGCCTTTGTGGTTTTGAACTATTGGAGGGAGAAGCGATAGAAAATGGGGTGATATAAAGGAAGGCAGAGGGAGAAAGAGAGAAAGCCATACCGCAAAACAGCTAGACGTGACAAAGAGATGTGATAGCAGGAGCAGAGGAGATAAATTGAGATTACAGGTGCAGGCAACAGGCCAGTACGGGCGTCTGAACTCTCCTTTCCTACCCATGTGGGCCCGCATTGGCATAGATAGATAGTTTTTCACTTTGGCTGCAGCTAAAGCAGAGGGTTGATGTCTCTGCATGCAGTCAGCTTCAGGATTGCAGCAGCCACTCGGTTGCTTCAGCAGCATCTCCTGATGTAGATGTCTGACTGCAGCCAGGGTCTCTGATGATTCATTAGAATCAGTTCAAATCTCCATCTGGTTTCAGGCACGGCCAGGATTGCTTTTTCACAGCCTGGTAAACATTCCGGTAGCAGCTTTTGTGCCTTGAACTACAAAGTAGGAAAAGGAAAGACACATGGTGCATTTGCTTTTACCTAGGCTTTACTGGTCCTCAGCCCTTCTAATGCTGCATTCACAGACCTCGGAAGTCGAATTTTTCCCTGTTGTAAGCTCCAACTTTCAACCTCAAACCGTTCCAGCCAAATGCATATCAAAAAAGCATAGCTGAACACCAATAAATACTGTAAAATTAATTAAACTTCGTAATAAATGCTAACTAAAGTAAAGTTAGACTACAAGACTGTTTGGTTGTGTTGTTTCATAGTGATATTAATCACAGTGGGTATTAAACTTTGTGCAGAGAAGCAATATTATGAAATTATTTACACTTAAGTATCAATGGCAAACAGTTATTATACAAAATAGATAGTTAANATGAAATTATTTACACTTAAGTATCAATGGCAAACAGTTATTATACAAAATAGATAGTTAACTTGGTGATATATTTTGAACTTTTTCTTTCAATTTCACGCAAGAAAAAATATTTTATTCACCTTTTAGCTGATCATTTCCATTCACAAAGCTCGCTTCCACGGCATTGCCATGTTGAGTGACGTCATACTCGGTAAGTCGGGGTAGATAATTTTGTCCGGGTTTCCCAGCCGGAGCTTCGACTTCAAGTGCCATTCCAACGCATTTTTCCAAGTAGGAAGTCGGAAAAATCTGAGTTCCAAGGTCTGTGAACGCAGCATAAGAACTAGTGTTTCCACTAGCTTGGGACCTGAACGAAAGACACGAAAGTCACTTTTCGTTGTTTTCGTTCCAGCTTATCCTGGAATCTCTCTACTGCGTGATATTGCTAGCAACGTGTTGGTGTCTTCAACCAACCATTTCATTGTTTTCAGAAACTTCATTGTTAAACAGTACGCTGAAATGCTGCTAGATGGCAGTTCAGTTAAATGATGCTCGTTCTGAATCCTGTCCTGTGACATTATGATTCTTTCGATCCAGGGCACCAAGTTTTTTGGGCCAAAAACAGGAGCCTTTTTTCCAGTTGTATCAGTGTTTTTTCTGTGGAAAACGAATGGTTCACAGTTTGGCTCCAGCACCGGCTGACCCCCGTTGAAAAGGTGGTTTTGCTGGCCTCCCACGCACCCCTACTGACCCCTAAAACACCTTCAGAGGCTTCAGAGTCCAGTACAGAACGATGGTGGATGTGAATACGAGTTTCTTCAGAGTTCTGTCTTCATTCTGAGAACTCACGTAAAGTGTGTTAAGCTTCTCGAGTATTCAGGTCAAGTGTTAAATTGCTCGTCTGTCTGCTTCTCCTTAAAAAAAGAAAAAAATGCCTCTATAGGTTATTTATAGGCAACAAAAACAGAAGGTAAACTGCTGCCCAGGAGGTTTTAGGTGCAATTTGGAAACTGTGAAAAGTCATTCTAGGTTAAAGTCTCCATGATAGTGAACTGGGCCGCTGCACTACTATTACGTGGAGTAGGAAGTGCTGACTTTTTTTNAAAAAAAAAAAAATCACTAACTGGAGCACCATTTATTTGCTAAAGGCAGATATACCCACCAATGGATGGTTCCGCCCACTGTGGGATGCTGATGTGAATGAGTCCCAAGTTTTCTCTGGACTCATCTGCTGTACATCCACATCGCCACCAGGCTGGGGTAGCGGTGGCGGCAAGCGCTTTGATTGAAGGAGACAAAGAGCATAATTCCTTTCCTGACCTAAACTGCTCTAAAACTAAACTGCTAAACCGACGACACACACATCTAGGCCAGAGAAAATCCAGCATAATTTCAAACCAAATCAAGGAAGGAATTATGTTCTTTCTCTCTTTTCAATCAAACACCCGCCACCTTTCCCTTCTCGACATGGTGGTGGTGGGCGGAACCGTCTTTTGGGAATAAATACCGCTACCTGTTCCCGCTATATTAGAACTGAAAAAGCCTTTCAAATGAACGGCGAAAAACGTCTTCAGGCTATTTTTTTAAACAGTCCAGTGACTCAAATTTCTTCAACCCTCTAGATTCTCTGCATGAGATCTAGACATCCACTTCCGATTCTGTACCTGTACTTTTTACATTTACATTCCACCCACAACCTGTTAGTCTCAACAACAGCAAGGCTAACAAGTTGCTGTCTGCTCAGTAGATGAGTAACTGCTTTGCCCAGACAATAGAGACTAATGGGGCCACTGATCCTGCAGGCTCAAATTGGCCCAGAAGTTGAGAAACTGACATTTGCTGTACAAATAAATGGAGGCATAAGGGGAAGCTTACATGTCGAGTCTGACAGTTTGCTCTGTCGCTCAGCAGCTGAAAGTTAACGAGAGAATAAAGGAACGGGCGAATGTACAGGTTTGACTTTAAGAAGTGTGTTATGTCATGCGACAGCTATTCAGCGTTACACTATGATGTCAAATGTTACAACTCCGAGAGCTTCAGAATGTGTTAAAGGGTGTGTGTGTGTGTGCGTGTGTCATTCGTTATTCGGTAGCAAAGAGACAAAAGCCAGATCGCCTCAACATTAAAGAAGCATACCAGTGATTTTGCATGCAATAAATACAACTTGCATACACGTTGCGTTACTGCCAACCATTTTCCAAAAACATGCTACAGGGGTTGTATGTTTTTGAATTGTTTTTCCTACCTTCCAGGCTGCCACTGGTTTCAGTTAACTCCAGTACACTATAAAAATCAACTTGTAGAGACTTAAAACATGCTTGAGCTAAGTAATCCATCACAGAAAACCACGTCACTACTTTTTGTCAAATCTACTTAATTTAACTGATGCAACAAGGAACTACATGGAAGAAAATGTATTTCTCCGCCAGGTAATATAGTCCCAGGTGAAATCTGCTTTTATCAGAGAAATTAAAATGGTCTTTCTTTCTGCAATTGGGCATGCATGCTAGTAGGCAGAACATTGAATTATAAGGTGAGCGTATCACCTGAACACTGTTTTTGAATGTTTAGGGGATTTTGCAAAATTAAAGCATAGCTAAAATAATGATTTATGTTTTGGAAAATTGTCAATATTTATGCAAGTTCTATATATAGGCCTCAAGCATGCAAAAGCACCAGTATGGTCCTTTAACAGAAAGCTGTGGGAGCTTTGGTTGGTTTGGCTTCTCACTTCACTTTTCATCAATTTGCTGCTGCTCAGGGCTCTTCAGGTCTCAACATTTAATTAAAACGTCTAGACTATAATTTGCTTCTGCTGAGGAAGTTTAGATCTTCCAGCTATGTATGACATATTGTAATTGGAATTGTATATGTAGACCTCAAGTGTGTTTTCGATTGAGTAAAGGCTCTTTTGTATAATTCTGACATTTTTAAGTGGGCATCACATTGATTAAATAATGGTGGTCTTATTCTGTTGACGATTGAATTGGGCTTTTAGCAATGAAAAGCCGTCTCAGAGTCATAAATTAATCTGAGCACTAATGTAAAGAGAAACGCCATTTGTTCAGTTTGCTTTGTGGTCCATTCGAGGATGATAAGCAACTGTGGGCTGAAATCCAAAATGAATTGGCAGACAGATGCTCAGCCTCCGGATGGAAATGTTTAGTGAGGCAGACTAGGACCAGAACCCACATTCTTTGAATTAAACATTTGTGAATTACGCCATTTATTCTATCCATCTATCTCATTATAATCTCTCAAATTATAATATAAATAGTTACATTGTGTGATGTGTGACACTATAGTTTCATTAGTGCAGGTTGTATAATGCTATGTTGCTAGTGGTGTTCCAAAGATCACGGCTTTAAAGGCGATGTATGTTCGGCTTTATTGTTATTTTATAGGATAATATAGCAGGAGTTTGTGGACATATATTCTGTTTTGTTATTTCTCCTCATTTTATAGGGTACTAGAGCTGGAGCTTGTTGACATATATTCTGCTTTTTTGTTATTTTCCCTCATTTTGTAGGATAATATAGCGGGAGTTTGTGGACATATATTGCACTTTTTTTTTGTTATTTTCCCTCTTTTTATAGGAAAATATAGCAGGAGTTTATGGACATTTATTCTGCTTTTTTCTTTTTTTTAATTTTCCCTCACTTTATAGGATAATATAGCAGGAGTTTGTGGACATTTATTCTGCTTTTTTTAATTTTCCCTTACTTTATAGGATAATATAGCAGGAATTTGTGTCGAACATTGTGAACTTTGCAAAACTTGAGGTTGATGTCTACAGAAATGCATCCAGTGGGACCTTGATATGGTTTACTTCATCTTGGATACTTGAATAAATATATTTTACCACATTAGTATTTTAATATTGCATTATGTCATAGACTATGCATTTCTGGGACAAGCTTTGCAAATTATCCTATAAATGCTACGATATGTGGCAGTCTGTTCTGTGAATGTTCTGTGCTCATGTATCAATCCCTACACAAACAAACATAAATAAATAAAGCTATAGGTCCTGAACTGCTCTGAAAGCTTTGTTTTGATTGGTCCTTTACTTCTGTAACATGTTGACATCATCATGTAACATATTTGAATTTACTTCCTATACACACACACACAGTACAAGGCTAGTGAGTGAGAGTTTGGCCACAGTCTTGTTTCACAGTCAGCAGGTGTTGCCAGCTCAGGCTTGATTCATTGGCCAATCAGAACAGAGCGGACTTTTTGGGAGGGGGGTCCTTAAAGAGACAGTTCCTAAACTAAGGGCAATAAGGGGATAAATGTTTTTTTTTTTAAATAAAGCATTGTAAAGGTTTCACCTAAATAAGAATAATAATAACATTAAAATCTGTATTATGCCCCCTTTAGGGTATTGGGGGGAACTTGTTGGAGCTTTTACATTAAATGAGCATTTTTTTAATCTGAGCACGACAAAATCGTATCTGGGGATGATACAGTAATGAATGTAATGTGAATCTAAATCAAACTGACTGGAAAAATATCTTAAGATGTTTCTAAGATGTTTCTCCTCCCCCCTCAGGGCAGGAGGAGTCAGTGGCCACCTTCAAAGGGAACGAGTTCTTCAGCTACAATCTGTCCCAGACGCCCATCCAGAGCAGTTTGGATGAGATCACGCTGTCCTTCCGCACGCTGCAGAGGAACGGCCTCCTGCTTCATATGGGCAAATCAGCTGATTATGTCAACCTGTCCCTGAGGAACGGAGCTTTGTGGCTCGTCATCAATCTGGGATCTGGTGCCTTTGAGGCTCTGGTGGAACCCGCCAGCGGCAAATTCAATGACAATGTCTGGCACGATGTCCGAGTGACCCGCAACCTCCGCCAGGTATGTAAACACAACATGTATGTAAATGTAACATACCTACCTGTGTTTTCCATGCTGAGAGGCCACTGGAATGACAACTCACACTTTTAACACATAATTTTAGGAGTTAGTAATTTAAACCAGGACTAAAAACAACTATAAACCAACAAGTAGCCAAACCATTTTTCAGGCTTCATTAATTGTTAACAGATCAAGTGTGAAGAACTAAATCAAAGCTGGATCATGAAAAAGCATTTAAGAATTTGCTGGAATGAAGTCGTCCTTTTATTCTTCTAGAGTGATTTGTTGTATTTGGTCGTGTTTCAAGATTTTGACACTCGTTGCTAGAAAATCCCTAAAACAAGTTGATTTGCACTGGAAACAGGTTGACAGATTCTCACTGCACAGACAGTATTTTTTCACGTATTTGAAGAAAATCAGACTTTTCAGACCCAATAGGAAAGAGACTTGTTAAGAATTCTATAAATTCTTGAAATACTCAAAAATAGTCTCCTTAGACAAAATTATCTTCTAAAGTATTAGGTATTACCTGTTGTCCGTTTGCTCTGGTCCAAATCAGGGTCTGAATTGTCTTAATGGTGCATTTACCATTCAGTTTCACACAGGAAAAAAATCTAATTCAACCAAAATTTAGCAGCAGAAGTCGTGAGAAGAGTCGCTTTGCTCATTGGTCAGAATTATCTCTGGGAGGGAGAAAGAAAATCCAAACAGGAAGTAGTTTCTGTGGTATCAAAGTAAATCAGAGTAACAAAGATGAATGTGGATCCTTTCCTAGTCATAGCATCATTTGATCCATGAAGAAGAAAACTATGACAGCAGAAGCTGAATCTGATGTAGAGACAACGTGTGGAAAATCACGTTGCTTCACATGATATGAAGAAGACGTGCTGCCTTCAGATGCTGAACAAATGTAGCAACATGCTGAGAACATACAAGCACATGCTAACCTGAACACATGTTAGTTAAGATTGATGTGTTACCACCTTTAACAGCATCCATTTGATTTGAGGTGGAGTTTACTTAATGTTTAACACTTAGCATCTCTGCAGCTAATCAATCAATAGATTAATAAATTGATATGTAGTTGGTTCAGAAGTAGTGCGGATCATGTTCAGACCATAAACACACCGCTCCAGAGTTCATTTAGACCCGGACTGAGACTTCCTCCTCAGGGTGCGGTTGCTGTTTTCAGACCTGCAAAATCAAATGGTATCACAGGAGGAAACAAACATGAGTCCGACTGAACTGGATCAAAACACGTAGTAATGAAAACGCCCTGTAATGACATGTAGACGATGCTGGACAATATAGATGAGAAAATAGAACAGTGAATCATCTTAAAACAAGATTTACCTATCTATAAAGCCAGAAATCTCTGTCTGTGGCACCAACATTTCTAGAACCCAGCACTGTATGAAGAAGAAATTCAGCAGGTTTATTGCTCAGGACCCAAGGACGTGTAGTCGCGTGTGAAGTTGTTTGGATGAGTGGCTCTCGAATTTAGCTGTGCAGGTAAAAAGTAAAAATGCAGCAGGACATGGGCATGGTGGCAGGACACGCTCCGGGCATGGTGGCATATGCTCTGCTCTATGGCCACTTATGGCAGGCTGCGGTGCACACCATAAAGTCCAGCCTGGTCCAAACAGGCATGTTTTGAACGGGCCCTGCACTCGTTTATTAAAATACAGTTGTTTGTGTGTAGGTATGGTGTAGTTCTGTTGAAGGTTTCTGCTGTGCTGGCCAGACTCCCTGCCCTCATTTTCCGCTTTCTGATATATTATATCACACATTTATATCAGGCCATTGGCCTCTTTGTCATGAATTAAATTGCTTTGATGGAAATGACTAAATCATTTATAATCAGTAACTTTCTTTTTCTGGACCTACAAAATGAAACTGTTGGTGTAAAGGTCTAATTAACTTTTTGAAAATAAAGAGTCAACTCGCACAGCTGTATCCATCATCGAGCTCACACGTTCATTCATTCATTCAGCAGTCGTCCACTTTAACATAAAAGTAAAATATGACATTTTCAGAAACAGTTTCTGCAGCAGAGGACAGAGAGTCGCAGAGGCCATGCAAGAGAAAATGGAGCTTTTTTAATAACTCCAGTCTCTGCACGTCTGACACTCAAACAGTTTACATTTATTATCACCGTCACTACAAACACTCAACATGTGTTCATTATACAGGAGTCTAAAGCCGCTTTTACCATAAAAGTCATAATTATCGCAAATTTAATTGAATTTGTGTTTCATTTTCTCATTTAAAAAAGGTATTTGGTCAATGACAAATTTGGGCTTGCAAAATTCTTGCCTGCCAATTTTCTGCTCGTTTTAGAAAATTCTTGATTCTAGGAAAAAAATATGTTAACAAAAATCTGTTATAAAAGGAAATTTTACACAGACTTGTACACAGACTTGACACCTGTCAAGAAATACAATGAAAGCAAAAAAAAAAAAAAAANAAAAAAAAAAAAAAAAAGATTCTAGAAAGTCTCTAACGTTCTACTCGATTCTAGAAAATTCTAAACAATAACTTTCTCATGAGAGCATGGTAAAAAAAAATCTTTAAAAAAAAACTACTAAAGTAAAAATTCTGGAGGGAAAAAAAAGTCAAATCTGAAAATCTGATTTTGGAAAATTTTTTAAAATTCCAACAGTTTGGGGGTTGAATTCATCTAAAATTTGTGGTCCTTTTCGTTTTTTCAAACATATTTTCAGCACAAACGTTGATGCAAACCCTCATGATGTCCCTGACTTTGCACAAAAGCCTTTACATGGCTGTTTCTGCATGCTGAATTCTGCTCCAAATAACCAGTAACCTGAATTTAATGTGTAAAATTGATGGAATCCACCTGTAATTATGATGGATTGTGCAAATTAAGCAACTTTAAAGAGTTTTACTAATTGCTTTTCAAACAGTGCAGCAATGAAAGGAAACCGATGGCTTCCTGGAAGGAGTAGTAATGTAAAATATTTGCAGAAGTATTGGTATGGTCCTTTAAAGGCGTTATGAATGATCTACTTTGGAATGCAGCCTCAAGGGGGCACAAGCCAGTGTCCTCCTTGTGCCGGTCCCAAGCCCGAATAA
>VXCM01004157.1:0-46286 GCA_014773175.1 Lucifuga dentata
TAGATACTTTATTACTCAAGTCATTATTTTGGTGACTACTCTTACTTATACTTGAGTCACTATTATCATAAAGAAACAATACTTTTACTTGAGTACAGTTTCTAGCTACTCTACCCACCTCTGGTAAAATGAATGGTACTGCTAAGAAAGTTGATGTTCAACTGTCAACAGTTGCATGTCAAAAGAGGCAAGACAAAATGTCAAAAAAAAAAAAAAAAAAAANTTCTACTTCTGAAACATGTCACCTGGGTCATTGCATCACCAGTGACGCAACCATCCATGTAATATTGGGACCAGATGACGGCATCAGAGCTAGAAAATACAAAAGTGCACCTTGGGGGCCCTGCACGAAGAACACTGAAAAGGCCAGAATCGCTGTGTCTTGAACCTTGCAAGACGTCTATTTGTGATGTGTCACGTAAACTGGGCCTTGAAACTTCTTTTTGACACATTATAATCGTCTCTGATAAGGAGTTTACGATCAGCTCTACACTAGCCAAGTAAGTGAACACTCTGAAATGATCACCAAAAATAAAAAAAAGATGACTTAGTTTAGCTTGATTTTCAGATTCCAAGATAAATGCTTTTCCATGAACTGCCTTAGTTTAAATAGTTTTGAAACAATTTTGAGAAGGAAATTTTTCCCAGATCTGAGTTGGGTCTTATAGCTTACGAAAAACATCGACAGTACGAAGCCTGTAGCAGCCAGTAGCAGAAGCCAGAGTCAGCATGGCAGAGTAAGAAATTAGAGTCACGGGGAAAGTGGAGGACGGTGGAGACGTTTATCTCCATACAGTGCATAGATCAAATCAAGGAAGCACTACAATTACAAAAAAAAAAGATTTTTTCTTTTTCATTTTAGATTTGTAAACTTTATCAGTCATCAGATGATTACGTTAAATTTTTTTTTTTGTTGTATATTCTTGTCCATAACACACACACAAATTTTTAAAATTTTATAACATCCACAATAATTCATTAAAACAAAAGCAGAGGTTTTTTTTTTTTTTCCTCTTTATAGAACCACACTTCATGGCGAACACGGCTTGGAGATTCACCACCAGTGACTGGAAAGAGGGAGGGAGTTTTATTACGAAACAAACGGAACAAAGAACACACGCAGAAACACACACACCACGATAACCGACGCGACACGGGGATAGCAAGATAATTTGCTACAAAGGTCTCTCACACCTGTTCTCCCAATGCGGGATGATGACGTCACCAACACAGACAGGAAGCAGCTTTGTTGTTGTTGCTGTTGTTGTTGTTGTTGTTGTTGTTGTTGTTGTTGTTGTTGTTGTTCAGCAGAGAACTGTGTCTTTATCATTTTGTAGTAGTTGTACCATTGCTTTGAAAAGTTCAGCATCCTCCATTTGTCTCTGAACTCCTCAGGATTCCCAGTGGCATCCTCATTTTTGAGCAGTATCCTCCAGTAAAACCAAAAAAACAAAAAAAAAATCCAACAAGGTCCTTATCATCACGTTATTCCAATGGTTAAAAATGTAAACATTTTGCAAGGTTGCCTTGCATGGAGGTACTGAGGCCTGTCTGAGGACGGAGCCGTGTTACGGGAGGACCGTCGCTGCAGGTTTTGCTAAGGCCAAGCAGTCGCAGCTGCTCTGCTGTCAGCGATGCAGGGACTTCTGGGCCTCCTTCAGCAGCGTGTCAAAGTCCAGCACGTCGTACTTGCTCTTGACGGGACCTGGACCGGCTTCATCTGAAAGCAGAGAAAAGACAGTCAAAAGTCAAATCCAAGTGTAGGCGGAAAACAGAACGTGGCAACTTTACAATTTCAGATGAAGGCAGCAGCTCGTTTGTTGCAGGTCGCTGTAAAGAAAAGGACAGAGTCCCCTCACGGTATAAAAAATAATCTACTATACTTAAAAGACTATGCAAAATGGATACCATACCATGCATTTTGCATGTTTGAGCCTAATATATTCAATTATCTTACATGTTATGTTACTGACAGTCATTTCCCAAAGCATACTACTGGAACAGTGAATTAAAAATGTTTTTCCTACCTTCCAGACCACCATTGGTTTCAGTTCATTCTGGTACACTATTANTTTTTTTTTTTTTTTTTAGAAGTTACATAATTTTAGCATTTAAGTGCAATAAAAAGCACGGAGTGAATGTTTGTCTCCACCGGGTAATATAGTCCCAAAAGAAGACCTGCATGAAAAATTAAAATGACTGTGACTTCTTAAGCTGTGCAACTATTAGCAGGCAAAACATTGATTTTTAAGGTGGGTGTATCGCGTGAATATTTGAGTTTGAAAGATTAAGAGATTTTGCAAAATATCAGGAAATCTGAAATACAGTTTTATCCTTTGGGAAATGATTGTCAGTAATGTAACATGTATGAAAATTTAATATATTAGGCTCAAACATGCAAAATGGATGGCATGGTCCTTTAAAAATATCTGTGTAACTACAGCCAGTTTCATAGTTTCATATGCTGTTTTCTCCATGGCAGTGTCTCTACAGAATTCCTGGATTACAACATTCACATTAGTGCTTTATAAAATTACTACAACGTTGTCTGACTGTGCAGTCTGTTTTTGCAATGCATACTGGGGCTTCCCATGGATTTTTTTTTTTTGTTTTTTTGTGGATCCCATATATTTATGGGATCTTTGCGGATGCTCAGTGCTCTGGTATTCTTTTGTTTTGCAGTGATACTTTCGCTGTACGCTGAGGAAGTTCACATCTCTCGGCTATCTGTGGTCACCATAGTTGCCTGGTGCAGGATGGAGAGGTGTTTATCATTACCGTGGATGTGTTTCAGCACCAAAGGGCACCGGGTAACGTTAGGTGTGCTGCTTTTGCACTCACATTTGTTATTAGGAGCTCTGAGTGCTTCTAGTAAAAAAAAAAAAAAAAAANAAAAAAAAAAAAAAAAAAGTTACATCTCTGAGCAGAGGCATGATATGCATCACCACAGCTTTTTGTTTGTTTCCTGGTTGGAATAACTAGCCTTTCTATCTGAACCATCCAAAAAGAATAAAAACGCAGGAAAAATGGAGATCAAGTACATCTTTAGACTCTCCGTCCCTGCTTTGATTTTGATTGCCTGAATGTCGTGTTGATCGTGATCATGTGTAGATCAGCACACGAGTGAGTGACAGCCTATTATGTGTTGCCTAGTAACAGGAAGATGCCTTTGGCAGCCAAAAAATGTATTTGTGTGATCAGGATCAGAACTGCGGGGTGTGGAAACACATCGCAGTGCCTCCAGAGTGATTACCTGCTTTAACACCACCCACTCCGTATGTCATGGAGCTTTACTGATTAAGCTACTTCTAATTGTGTGTGTGTGTGTGTGTGTGTGTGTGTGTGTGTGTTCATTACCCAGGTCGATGTAGCGTTTCCTGGTGAGCCTCCTTATGCCTCCAGCTCCATTCTGGAAAGGTGTCTCCCGTTCCCTCCGGTGTCTTTGAGCGCCTGCCTGACGGATCTTTATCACCCCACAACGCTCACTAAAGACCAGACATACATTCAAATAATTAGAATTGCTTTGCAGAAGATGAAGATAGTCACGCTGGCATCTGTGGGGGAGACGTGCTGAATCGATCATTCAGGTAGATGCATAAACATTCCATCCAAATGCACAAAGTAACAGAATAAATGGTGGGAAAACCCATAAAAAAGACAAATAATTGCTGGAAACGTAGAGGCCACAAACACCTTGTTTGGTTTGTGATCTGATCTCTCCCTGGAATGATGCCTGACACAGATTTAGTACAGGAGTGTTTTTTTTCTCTACAATATTGATCTCACAGGGAAAAGCATCCAAAAAAGTGCCAGACAGTGAGGACAATAATTGGCCGGTAAAAACTCCAAACTGAAATCCAAATTGCAGTCTGTTATAAGAGTTTTCTACAACAACCAGAGCACATCCTTTTTTTTTTTTTCAGAGTGAAAATTGTTAGAACATTGTGTACTTTCGGTTTTCTCGCTTATTAAATAGATTTCAAACACTTGAAAGGGATAACTTGGCATTGGAATAAAGCAGGAACACTGAAACTACACTGGTAATGAAGGCAAATTCTACATTACAATTTCTGGTTTTCAGAAAGACCAAGCTAAGCTCACTTCATGTACTACATGATGACTTAAAATATTAAGACAGTGGAAATCTCTGCCAAAGTTTGTTGTCCCTGTGACGACTGATGATGATCGACGAAGTCTGTGTTCCGTCCTCGTAGAGACACGGACACAACTTTGAAAATGAAAAAAGGAACTGCTGCATCCTTAAAAAAAGCTCCAACGCCCTTTTTAGACGGCAGAATCTGGAGCAGAGCACTTACTCGTTGCAGATGATGACTTTGCAGTCCTCCGCTTTGCCGAAAACCTGGAAGCGTTTCCTCAGCATGTTCTGGGTCACACTGCTCGGCAGGTTGTGGATGTAAAACACCTGGCAGTTGTCCTGGCAACAAGGAAACCATGGCAACGGTCAGGACAGCGGACGATATAGAGTACAGACAGGTGAACTCAAGCAGGGAGGCTGACTGCTGAGCGAACGGGAGGCCGACCGCCAAATTCATGTGCTCATTCAGTACATTTACATGCTATAATCTGATTTTAAAGCAATTTTATTTTGATTTATTTTAATAATTTTCTGAAATTTAGGATACCTTACACCCCGTTAATGTATGTGTATACCTTTAACTCTGTGCATACATATCCAGATTCCTGAAATTGATGTTATGAGGCATAAACAAAGTGTGATCCTCTTCTCATGGAGGCATTCAGGTTCATCTTTGATTTTAGGGCAAAAAGTTGCAAATTGTGGCTTTAATTCGTTTCAGTAGCCAGATGACTGTCGACAAGAGGGATGGGGGGGGTAGGTTTCTTTGTACCTCATCAGACTTGGCTTTGTTCCTTTGCTTGTCGTCAGCACAGATCTCTGAGTTCTCACTAAAGGAAAGCCACAGAAGAAAAGGGAGACGGAGAGAGAAGAATGGTAAATGAGATGGGGAGCGGCACAAGGTGAAACTGAAATGTCAAACATGAGGAAACAGGTGAGCTGCGGCAAAAACAAAAAAGGAGAACGTCTCCGGCCGACTGAAGTAACAGTCAGTGGGTCAGTTATCAGATTAATACTGACCTCGTTTTAAATATGATGGCACACTTTTTCACATTGAGATGTTTTCACCAGATCTCTGTAGTGATACTGATCTTTCTATACTTCGTTGTTGGTCTTTGTGTAAATTTTAATGCAGACATTCGAGCCATCTTTTGGCTATACAGAAAAAATATGAGTGTAACACGTGTCACATATGCAAGAAAAATTATTAAGATTAAATAAACTTGGAATACTCCATGTATCAACATAGTGACTTTAAGTACCAATACTGCCTTGTTGAGATAGAGGAAAAGCTTTCATTTCTACTCCAGATGATGGTTCTTATATGGTTAATCAAAAAATGAGTGAGGTAGTGTACACATCGGGATCAGGTGCAGGGCTAAAAATTACACAAAAAAAAAAAAAANAAAAAAAAAAAAAGAAGAAAGTAGATGGCACACTGAACTTAAAGCTCCCAAAATTTATTGCAGCAACGTTTCGACCAACACAGTCTTCCTCAGGCAAACCTTTTGGTTTTTGGGAGCTTTGGGAGTTTTTTGGGAGCTTTCAGTTCAGTGTGTGGTCTACTTTCTTCTTTTTCTTATACAGTTAATGTCAGCGTGTTGCAGTTTCCTCTTCATCTTTCTTTTTAACTCCTTTATTTCACACAAACTCATCCTCTTTCTTCGTCATTCTCTCGGTCTCTAACCTGGAGTCTGTCTTGCTGGCTGGGGAATCAGGACAGAGGTGGAGGACGGGTGAAGACGAGCGGGATGCTGACGAGCACTCCGCCTCTTCCTCCGAAACCAGTAGCGTGGCAGCTGATTGGCAGTCAGATGGTGGCGGTGATGANCTCCGCCTCTTCCTCCGAAACCAGTAGCGTGGCAGCTGATTGGCAGTCAGATGGTGGCGGTGATGACGAGATCACCACCGTTGCCGTCTTGTGGTCCTGCAGGAGGTTCTCTGACAGCCCCACCCTTTCTCCATCTTCCTCCATGATCTCCCCCTCTGCAGACACCAGATCATCGTCTCCTTTGGTCGCCAGGGGACTGCCTTCATCGCTCCCTCCTGGTGCCTGCAAGATGGCGCCAAGCATGGCAGCACCAAGCATGGTAGCGCTGCGCTGGCGGCTCTCCCCGAGGCTCAGCGCACAGTAGTCGTGGTCACCAAAATTTCGGTGAGTGTCACTATCGTCCGCCTGGCCCATGCGCCGTAGCTGGGCGTACAGCTCTGTTTGCTCTGGGAGTTTCCGCTGGTGGTGGCCGCGGCTCAGCCAAGACGAGCCCTTCGTGGTAGCGTTGGCGTTTGAGGTGGGGTGGACTGACTCTCCGCCTCCGCCGTCGCCGCCGCCACCTGCTCCTCCACCGCCCTTTCCTCCCTCCGTTGGCTTGAAGAGCTCATCCTCCACAGGTTTGTGAGGTGGGGTGGTGGGAGGGGTAAGACCTGAGAGAGACAGGAAGTGATACACAGGAGGTGAACGCAAACTCCACGAACGCTTTAAAATCTAAATTCGGCTGCCCAATATGACCACGTTCTCCTAAAAAAGTTAGTGATTTCCTTATTCATGGAGATCAGCTGATTTGTTCAGACTGACTTCAGTAAACGCCGTCTTCTCCTGGGACTATATTTCCTGGTGGAGACATACATCGTCTTCCGTGCAGCTCTGTGTTGNTTCTCCTGGGACTATATTTCCTGGTGGAGACATACATCGTCTTCCGTGCAGCTCTGTGTTGGATCAATTAAATAAAGTTACTTAGAAAAAACCTTAATAGATGTATTGTTTGCTGTGATGGATTATGTATCTCAAGTGCGGTTCAAGTCTGTACAAGTTGATTTTTGTAATGTACTAGAATGAACTGAAACCAATGACTGTCTGGATGAAAAAAAGTTCTTTAATTAACTGCTCCAGTAGTATGTTTTCAGAAATGGTTTTAACATATCTTGTATGAAGGTTCAAACATGTTAAATCACTGGTAATGTCCTTTAGCTTCCCACAATCTGAATTACTTGCACACACTCTCTCTCTAGCTATTTTTCTGTAACAACCAGGTATTAGAAATTTTAACAAGATTAAATTGTTCAATCTGTTGCTTGAAAATGCCAGATGTCCTGATTTTCCTCAATTCTATATACTGCATCCATCTTTTAAAAGCTAAATTAGCATGTATAAATATTAAAATGGGCATTTTACAAAGCATTTTAAAGTATCACCACCTTTTCGGTAATTTGTAACTCCAATGTTGGTGCGCTGTTACTATTTACTGCTGCAGCCAAACAAATATGGTTTTTGCAGTCATTTTGCATCTGTAACTTTGAAACCGTAATAACGTGAGCACAGTTTCTCTGAAGAACAAAGCTTTGTAAGCAAATAAAGAAAGGAAAGGTGTGATTACCTGCTGTTCCACACAGATCCACGCTCAGCGTCTGCTCGAAAGACTTGGCGCTGTACTGAGAGTCTCTGGTGGTGGAAAAACGGACAGTTATTAATTTTGCTATGTCACGTTACAATCTGTCGAGTTGCAAGTTTCAAATACTGAAGTCAACATGAATCTAATAATAACCTCACAAGCTTCTCAGTTAAAAAAAAAAATAAAGCTTTCAACTCGGTTTCTTTCCTAAAATAAAAACCAGCGAGAGTTTCAGCTGACGTCCGCTGAATGTGAATTCCTTTTTCACCCAGTAAAAACTACTGGCATTTCTCAGCGCCGCTCGCCTCTTATCACAACAGCCATATGTACTCCGCTGTCCTCTCCTCTATTCTTCTTCTGCTTTCTATTTCTGGCTGTCTGTTTCTGTTTCTCCGGTTGCCATGAAAGGCTGGAGCGGTGCCGAGCAGTTTGGCTTCAGGCAGGATATTACTTACCCTCTACAGAGAACAGGAGAGTAAAATAAAAAATTATTTAAAAAAAAAAAACTAGTTTTTTTTTGGTGAGTGCTTCAGAAGACAGATTCATTTAGAAGATGGAGGGACGCCAGGGGTTTGTAGAGGAAAACAGCATTGTGATCGGCTAGAGTTGGACGTGTTCCAGGGTTGGAGGCTGGGCGGACGGTGAGGTTAATTTGGAAAAGTAAGAGCAGTGAGGGCTCTCTGACTGGATGTACAATCTCATTGAGCCAGCCAGGGGTCTGGATTCATTAGCAATCTTGGAATAGGATCTCTGAATGGGTTCAGTTATGTCTTTACAAGTACAAAATGTACGACCTTATGTGATTATTCATTACCACAGATGAAACTACATCCAGCTTCTGTTGTTGGCCTCTTCTGAGCAATATTTTTCTGTACTGTTGCCCTATTTCTGGGTGACATTGATCTGCACAACCGACTGTTTAAGGAGAGGGAATCTCTCTTCGAATTGCTTCTGCTGAGGTTTTTTCCATTTTTTTCCTTATATGGTAAGGTTTTTTAGGGAGTTGTTCCTCATCTTCTTAGTGAGTTTTGGGCTAGGTTGGAAACCATTAAAGGAACATACCACCACTTTGTATGTTTGAGCCTAATATATTCAATTTTTATACATGTTACGTTACTGACAACCATTTCCCAAAGAATAAAACCATATTTCAGCTTTCCTGATACTTTGTAAAATCTCCTCATCTTTCAAAATCAAATATTCCAGTGATACACCCACCTTAAAAATCAATGTTTCTCCTGCTAATAGTTACACAGCCTTATGAAGTCACAGTTGTTTAAATTTTTCAATAAACGCAGGTCTTCTTTTGGAACTATATTCCCTGGTGGAGACATACATTCACTCCATGCTTTTTATTATGCTTAAATGCTAAAATTATGAAACTTTGAAAAAAAACTTGAATACACGACTTGTTCAGGATGATGGATTACCTATCCCAAAAACGTTTCAAGTATCAACAAGTTGATTTTAATAGCGTACCAGAATGAACTGAAACCAATGGTGGGTCTGGAAGGTAGGAAAAACATTTTTAATTTGCCACCATTCCTGTAGTATGCTTCGGGAAATGATTGTCAGTAACGTTACATGTATGAAAATTGAATATATTAGGCTCAAACATGCAAAATGGCTGGTATGGTCCTTTAATGTTCGGGCCTGTAAAGCCCTTTGAACCATTGTAGGTGGTATTAAGCTACAAGCTTGACTTCAGTTGTATTTTAACACTACAGGTGATAGTGTTCTTCAACTTAAAGTCAATTCTGGTCAAGATAAGGCCTTTTGTATGCTCAATCTAAGTTACGCTAAAAGCAACTGCTTTTTCATTGGCTACCATTTGAATAATTCAAACACAGTAGTCGGTACTCTATAGAGATACTCACCCTGTGGTCTTGTGGTTCAGAGGCAGACAGAGGCAGGCTCGCTTTTCTGCAATTAGAAGACAAACATCAGTTGTAAAACACACAGTTACATGCCCAAAAGTTTGGAAAGTCAATGAAAATGGCCCATCTGAAGTTAATGGATTGATGAGTTTGAGTATTAGAATATATCTCATGATTCAAAGTGTGCCTCATGTCATAACTGACAGAATGCCCCATTTAAAAAATGATATAAGAGTGAGGACATCTCGTTGGCCATCTCTCAGACACCCAAAGTCAATTAGCTGGGACAGTAAAATGCCATTTGGCTTTTATCCATACAGGATGTAGACTTTTAGTGGTCTCAGGAGGGATCGAACACTAACATCTGCTAATGTTTGTGTCTTAGGCCAATTTATACTTTCCGCATATGCGAGGACGCTAGGATCTGCGTGACGTAAATTTCGTCAACTGTTTACACAAACACCTCTGTACGGACATTTGCATACCTCCAATTTTATGTGACTGTGTGTACAAGTCCGTGCGGTCACTACGCTATGTTACACTACACTACGCTGGTGCTACTGCACGTGTGGAACATGTCCTCCAAGCAGATGCCAGAATGTAGTCAAAACAGAAATGTGTCTGCTGACAGAGTCTGTATCCTTACTGTGCACATACATGTCCATTTGGAAGTATAAATTTGCCTTTAGTCTTCAGATTATTCCCCCAATGAACTGTCATGTGCTTGTGTTTGCTTGTTCTGGTTGAGTCAGAAGTTTAATGTATGTTACGTGTCTTCGTAACCACTCTTTTTTTTAGAAATGAGAATCCAGATGGGTGTCTTGTTCATGTTACAAGTGTACATGCAGCTTGTCTGAGCCAGCGACGACAAGTCAATGATGGAAAGACAGCCAGACAGTTGACCTGACTGAGGTTCGAAGAGATTCCTTGACTAGTGAGAAAATCGATGTCTTGTACTTAAACCATCTGATAAGCATCGGTACAAGAACAGATTTGACCTCTACTGTACATAATTACAGTATATTGGATTCATATATAGTTGCAGATACCAAAATACAGCATGATATGACATGAGCAGCTAAATGGAACAGAAGAAGGCCTGTGTTGTGAATGTAGCCGGTGTCTTTCACGTCCATCTTACCGCTGTGGCAGCAGGGTTTGGTCAGTTCCGCTGTGACATGGTCAGCGCTACCATCGCTCAGAGTTAGCTGTTCTGCTGGTGGCTCCGTCGTGGTCCCCCCACCTGCTTGGGTCAGCAGGACTTTGACCTGTGCTCTCGCCTCTTCCTTCTCCTCTTTGTCCTTCTCCTCTTCTCCCCTTGCGCGTCCGGGCCGCAGCCTCTTGGCGAAGCGGCTTGGAAAAGAGGCCAGACGTCGGGAGCGCCGGACCGAGAAAGAGCCGCCTTCCTCCAAGGTCTCCTCTGTGCTCTGCGGGGTCTCAGAGGAGGAGCCGAGGTTTCTCCTCTCAGCAGACGAGGAGTCTTTACGAAGCTCCGGCTTAGCGGGGGTGGAATTTGGGGAGTGGGCTAGGGCTGATTTAGCTGGGACAGAGGGAGCGGAGATTTCTCCTCCTGTATTGGTGCTGTGGGAGTGGGAGTAGGGTGGGCTGTGCAGTCTGTAAGGCTTGCTCACATCGAAAGAGCTGCTCTGCTGCAGAAGCTCACGGAGCAGGGAGTTGGCTTTTATCTCCCTCCTCCTGGCAAACGGGAGCCTCTTGGGGGCGCCGTTACCTGTCCCATTCGAGCCCACAGTAGTCCCTGGGGTAGCCACCAAGACGACTCTGCTGTGAGAGTTATGGGTGGCTGAACGAGCGGCCTCGGATCGGGCCTTGCTGCGAGCCAGAGCAGGGAGATCGCGGTCCTTGCGCTCCCAGCCGTGCTGCTTGCGTGTGGGCAGGCAGTAGGTGTGCATGTATGTGATGAGCCCCACCACCGAGTGAAGTTCTTTCTCCGAGCTGAACTGAGGCTTCGCCGGCTCGACAGGAGCCATGGCCATCACCACCGCGTTCTCCACCTCACTGCTAGAAGACTCCTCCTCTTCTTCCTCCACGTCGTCCTCCTCCGACTCACTGTCCTCATCCTCTTCTTCCTCTTCCTCCTCCTCGGTGTCGGTGGCCAGGACATCCTCTATGTCCCGGGCGGTAGTGAGATGGCGGTGGAGCTCGGTGCATAGACGGCCCGCCGGACGCACTGCTCGTGGCTTTTGCTCCTGAGGGATATCGCTCTGAGGATGCATAAACACAAGTCAGAGAGATTGAAGCGACCTCGCCGTAAACCGTTTTCATCAAAGAACTATTTTCTTTCGAAGACAAGTAGTTTTCTGTGGACTAACATGAACATTGTTTCAATGCAAGTCATAGGTGAGTTTTTCAAATGGAATCTTCTGATTTTTTGAGAACTACAAATTCCATTTGTTACTGGGTGATGAGAGAAAAATGAAGTATACATGAATGGAATCCTAAAAGTAACAAATCAGTGATTTTTTCTTAATCAGTTTACATGAGGAAGTTTGCCAGGTTACAAAATAAATGTTCAGGATGCTTAGACTGACTGTAAGCCGATGGTAAATTGACTCACATTTACATAACCTAGTCCTGTTATTTGGAATATGCCGATGTCAGTTTATTCTAATTACTATCTGATTATGGCGTTGACATTTGGGGACAAAAAAATTATGTATTGCCTTAATTGGATTCTAAGTAGTTTTAACATGCATGTAAACAGACTGAGTAGAGGATATCTAAAAACCTGGACAAGTAAAACCATCAATGTTTCACCATCCTCAAGCAGAGAAAAGATGTGGCCTGCAATATTTTCTGCAAAATGTGGAGATCAAAGATAAATGACTGAATGAAGAAACTGTTCTATCAGTTTTTCACCTTTTTGCTTTGGCAATGGATCAATCGCTAAAACTCAATAAGGACCAGTGAAAACAACTTTAAAGGACCATACCACCCATTTTGCATGTTTGAGCCTAATATATTCAATTTTCATACATGNTTAAAGGACCATACCACCCATTTTGCATGTTTGAGCCTAATATATTCAATTTTCATACATGTTACTAACTGACAATCATTTCCCAAATGATAAAACCGTATTTCAGCTTTGTTGGTGATGATGGATTACCTATCCCAAGAACGTTTCAAGTATCAATAAGTTGATTTTAATAGCGTACCAGAATGAACTGAAACCAATGGCGGTCTGGAAGGTAGGAAAAACATTTTGAATTGGACATTCCAGTAGTATGCTTTGGGAAATGATTGTCAGTAAGTTTATGAAAATTTTATATGTTAGGCTCAAACATGCAAAATGGGTGGTATAGTCCTTTAAAAGCAATCTGAATGAGCAGATTATGACAGAGACAGACTGTAGCTGGAAAGCATTTAGAGAGAAGCTACATTTTTAACTCTGATTTTAGCATGTGTGTGTGTGTGTGTGTGTGTGTGTGTGTGTGTGTATGGATGTGTGTCTGTGCGTGAACTGCACAAACCAGGAGAATACTAAGAACTTAATGCTGCAGCAGCAACTCAATGAGTCTGTGTGAAATTACCGCCAGCAACCAATCTCACCACGTTTAATTTGAGGGTTTTCCAGCTCCCAATTTCCCTTTAACTTAACCAGCATAATACTCTTCTGCTTCAATCATTTCCTCTTTTTCCAAGAAGCTAAAAAGGTCTTGTAGGTAAAATGCACGCGCTCTGTGGGTTCTGTCATGTTTAGGTTTCTGTCAATTGACAGTGATATAAAATGGCAACTCTCTAAAAAGAAGAGACACAAATCATTTACCACTGATGATTCAGAACTTTTAAACATTTTCTGCTACTAATCTGGAAATACCTGAAAATGATCGCCTCTTTGTTGATAGGTATTCATGAGAGTAAGACCAAATTAATCAGAAAACAATAAACCAGACCTAAAGGAACATACCAGCAATCATGCATATTTAAGCCCAATATAAGAATCCACATACATGTTACATTACTGACAATTTCCCAAAATATGTTAATTTAGCAGTAACTTTTAGAATTATTTTTCCTACCTTCCAGACTGCCATTGGTTTCAGTTCATTCCAGTATGCTATAAAATCAACTTGTTGAGGTCTGAAACATGCTTGAGCTAAATAATCCATCCACAATGTCTAATCCAATCCAAATACAATGTCTATTGCGTTTTTTCTTGAAAGTAACTTTATTTAATAATCCAGCATGAAGCCGCATTGAAGACAATGTATGTCTCTGCCAGAAAATAAGGAAATATAGTCCCAGGAGAAGACAGCGTTTACCAAGAAATTAAAGTGAGCATGCCTTCTTCAATCATGTAAAAGTGTTAGAAGGCGAAACATTGAATTTTAATCACCTGAACATTTGATTTTGAAAGATGAAGGGATTTGAAAAACAATAACAGGAAAACTAAAATTCAGATTCATGTTTTTGAAATTGGTTGTCAGTAACATAACATGTATATACTGGGCTCAAACATGCAAAATCACCAGTATGTCCTTTAATACCATAAGAATGTATCTCAAATTTCCTGCAAAATTTTGCTTTCTGACTCCAGTCAGTTAGCAGCTGTTATGAAATGGCTGAGAGAGAGAGAGAGAGAGAGAGAGAGAGAGAGAGAGAGAGAGAGAAGACTATGATTCACTGTTGCCCTCTTGCCCTGTCAGTCAATACTAACGCCATCTGCCACCACAAAGCTGCATTCTTTTAAAGTGTGTAAAGTTCACACACACACGACCAGTATACCCATGTGGTTGGGAGGGTGTGTGATGGATTCATCCACGGCTTAAACCCTGCTTTCCATCCTGCAGCGATCCTCCTGGCTTTATCCACAGTAGAAAGACAGATGGCTGCTCTGGTTATCAATGACCACTTGAAGCACAATGCTAGCAGCTATCCAATTACTGTTAAGTCATACAGCAGCAGCCGTTGTAAATGTCTTCTCCACACAGACACCACATCCATCATGATTCGCAGCTGAAGCTTCCATGTACTTGAAGGCTCAAAGTGTTTTTTAGTCAAAATTAACTATTATCATTTCATCATCATCACTTGTTGCAGTACTGAAGTTTCGCTTTTCTCTTGGAAGTTACAAATTAGAGCTGGCTGCATGTAACTTGGATATAAGTTTGGTCTTGTTATAATGTAAATCTATGATCTGTCAGTAGTCGTATATATTCTTAAAGGACGATACCGCCCATTTTGCATGTTTGAGCCTAATATGTTCAATTTTCATACACATAACGTTACTGGCATCATTTCCCAAAGCATACTACTGGAGCGGTGAATTAAAAATGTTTTTCCTACCTTCCAGACCACCANATTTCCCAAAGCATACTACTGGAGCGGTGAATTAAAAATGTTTTTCCTACCTTCCAGACCACCATTGGTTTCAGTTCATCTGGTATGCTATTAAAATCAACTTGTTGATACTTAAAACGTTCTTGGGACAGGTAATCCATCATCACTAACAACTACCAACGTGTATATTCAGGTTTTTTCAAACTTTCATAATTTTAGCTTTAAGCACAATAAAAAGCGTGGAGTGAATGTATGTCTCCACTGAGGAATATAGTCCCAAAAGAAGACCTGTGTTTATGGAAAAATTTAAATGACTGTGACTTNCTCCACTGAGGAATATAGTCCCAAAAGAAGACCTGTGTTTATGGAAAAATTTAAATGACTGTGACTTCATAAGTAACTATTAGCAGGAGAAACAGATTTTTAAGGTGCAATATTGGATTTTGAAAGATTAAGAGATTTTGCAAAACATCAAGAAAGCTGAAATACAGTTTTATCCTTTGGGAAATGATTGTCAGTAACGTAACATGTATGAAAATTGAATATATTAGGCTCATAATGTACTCCACAAACATGGGCAATAAAAGCACAATGGGCTGCAAAAAAAAAGTCTTTATTGTTAATCCTCTTGGTCTTTCATTCAAAATATTAACAAAAATATAACCCTTTAAAGTAAAATAATTGAAAGGAAAAAGATATTCTTATCATGAAATAAATATTCTCAATCGGCCTGGTGGCGTCTGATCATAGTTTTGGAGACTTTCTGACCCCAAAACCTGACTAACATCCATAATTCTCCAGCTGTGATTCATGGAGACTCTTTGCCCACTCAAACCATCATCCTCAGTGTGTGTGGAATCAACATACACACACGTCCTCTTCCAGGCCCATTCAGAAAAATATTTATTTCATGTTATGTTTCCTTTCAATTATTTCAGTTTAATTAAAGGTTATATTTTTGCTAATATGTTGAATGAAAGATCAAGAGGATATATTTTTCACAGCCCATTTTGCTTTTATTCACCAAGGTTGCCAGTATTTGTGGAGGGTGCTGTAGCTGATAATCTTTATTGATTTTGAACGTTCATGAGCAAAAACTATTTCCATTATGTCCTCAATTTATCATCATCAAGCTGCAAAAGCCTCCACACAGCATTTAGACCACCGTGTGATGCTAAAAATCTCCACCCAGACAGACTAGTGAAGATCTATTAGTTGATAATGCTAATCCTATAACTGATTACTCTGGTACAAAATATCAACCACTTCTAATCAATTGCTAATATCTGCACTATGAACTTGTGTTACTCTGTTATGAGCAACAAGCACAGATATACGCTTAAAAGATAACTTCTGCTGAGCTGAGACTGATAGCATGCCCTGTATGCATGAGTGAATTCTCTTCTTGCTATTTCTCCACCTTTGAGAGGAAGTGATTGGAAAAATCTCATTTTATTATCTTGCAAGTCGTGAGAAGACAAGAGGAAATGAGGTGGTACCTACTGAATCCAGAGTCATGTGTCTGGAATTACAATAGAGCTTAGGCTCTGCTTTACAGCAAAGAAATGCTGGAGTGTTAATGCCAGATAAACGCATGAAGGTGGAGTTTTACAAAATTACTACTGTAAAACATATGAAGCTGACACTAAACGGAGCAAATCCACTAGTCTAAACCTTAAATTGGCAGGTAATTCTTCTAGAACCTTCTCTAACCTTGACTAGAGGCCTGACTGGCCGCAGGTGGAGGCTCCTGTTGCTATGGCGATGCCCATGGACTCCATCTTTGTGTGTGTCCATGCTCGAGGGCACGTTGGGAGGTGTCAACAGCAGCTTCTCCAACTGGTGAGGAAAAAGAGAAAAAAGCATGGAAGACATTAGTCAGGCTGCAGTTTGTCATTTAGCAGGTAACGATGATGTAATACAGTAGTTAAAAAATGGAAGTTACAGTTTTAGGATTAGGATTTGGGTTTAGGATTAAGAGTCTTGATGTTAGGTTTGGGTTTGGACAAAGCAGAAGAGTCTTATAAGTTCACATCAGAGAACGTACGTCAGACTGTAGAGATCAAGTTTGATTTATGTCAGATTCAAGATTCCGTTATTGTCTTTGTGCCAGTACAATGAAATTATGTTAGCAGCAATCCATGTAAGATGCAAAAAAAAAAACGATCCCTAACATCAAAGGTACACAAAAGANAGCAGCAATCCATGTAAGATGCAAAAAAAAAAACGATCCCTAACATCAAAGGTACACAAAAGAAGATAATTAAAAAGCGCTTAAAAAGAAGGTGCGTACAAATATTAAAAGGTGTATTAAAAAGCTGCATAAAAAGATAAATGTACAGAAGTTTGAGGTTTGGGGAAGAATTGTAGGAGGTTGTGAGATGAATACGTGGTGAAATATAGAGCTGCCACAACCAGGAAAAAACTGCAGACAGGCAACTAGGGAGATGTGCAAAATTCCTTGATCAATGCATATTTCTCCATTCCACTGATTGCCGCTCCATTTATAGTGCACACACACACACACACGCACATGCACACACATGCTCATATTGTCTATTAGTACAGTATAAGTGCTCTTAAAACTCACATTGCTCTTTAATTTCATCACAATTGTTCCCTGATGCTTAAAGGGCCATACCACCCATTTTGCATGTTTGAGCCTAATATAATTAATTTTCATACATGTAACGTTACTGACAATTATTTCCCAAAAAATAAAACCGTATTTCAGCTTTCCCAATATTTTGCAAAATCTCTTAATCTTTCAAAATCAAATATTCAAGTGATACACCCACCTTAAAAATCCATGTTTCACCTGCTAATGCTAATTACGAAACTTCGAAAAAAACCTGAATACACGTGTTGTTTGCAATGATGGATTAGCGTACCAGAAGGAGCTGAAACCAATGGAGATCTGATAGGAAAAACATTTTAATTCACTGTTCCAGTAGTATGTTTTGGGAAATGACTGTCAGTAATGGTATGTTTATGATAATTGACTATATTTGGCTCAAACATGCAAAATGGGTGGTATATTTAAAAACATGTAGTGAGGACGGCTGTTTGTGCTCTGCTGCAGGTAGAAGGGGGATGTGGATCTCTACCTGCAGCAAGTATCTCTCCTTTAGAGAATAGCTCATTGTGCTTGGCTTTCACGACATTTCACAGCAAATTCGATTCATTTTATTAGGATGGAAACTGGAAGCCAATTCTCTCTCTCTCTTTAAACATAGAATTGTCATGATTATTGTGATCAGTCATGATCCTGGTGATGCTTCATGCCATATTCCTCTGGGTTGGTTTATAGATGCGGGTCATAGCAGCAGTCACAGCAAGATCCTAAATTTCTGACATTGTCAAATTTGTCTTAGGCTGTGTTTACCATGCGTGGACGTAAAGACGGCTGGTGTGGGCATAAAGATGGTCGTTGTGGATGTATCTCATTCCACGACGTAGGATTCCTTTACATTGGGTGAATGTTTGGCTCTTTCATCCTTTCGTTCTGATTCTTTATTTATTTACTGCCAGCCATTAACGTCCTGCAGATGGATGTTTGTAGGAGTGAAAGCGGTGAATCGGCGACCGTGAGGTTGTGATACTGTACATTTATCACATCAGAAAAGCTGACAGCTACACGGCATGTTCACGTTTTCCATTAAAGAGCTCAATTCAGCCATTTCTCTCTATAATAACCTCCAATACGGTTTCTCCTCCTTGCTTTCTCTTCCATCCCTCCATCAGTGCACTGCCCCTCTCTTCTTGCTATCAATCACCCTTTCACTTTCTCTCTTCCTCTTCTCTTCTCATCCTTGCTCCTGCCATCCATCCATCTTTTTCATCTGTTCTCCTTTCATTTTTCTCCACAGCCTTCTTTCTCCATCATCTCTAGTCCCTTTTCCATCATTTTCTTTCCCTTCTTTCCTCACTGTCTTCTCCCTTTCCTCCCCATCTTTCATCTTTATCCTCTGACCTCTCATCCCATCTCCATCCATACTGATATCCTTTCATGTCATCTCCGTCCTCTTCCTTCCTTCCCTTATCCCTCTTCATTTTTTCCTTTCCCATTCACACATATCACTTCATCCCTTTGTCTTTCCATCCATCCAGCCTCATCCTCTTGTTTCTCTTCAGATCACCCAGAAGCAGCACTTTTCAGGATAAAAAGAGGAAACAAAATGAATCCCTCCTCAGCAATCCCCTGGGTATTACCTTTCAAAAAGATATTAACACAACCTCCTCTGTTATCCTTTCATTCCATATTTTCATCATCTGTCCGTTCATCCATTCATCCTGCGCCTTGCTCCATGAAGGGCTATCAGCTGATATAAATCAGTTTAGAGAGAAAATCCCTCGCTAAGCTGCGTGGCGTTTTCCTCCAGGAGAGGAAGATGGAGAAAATACAGATGTGATGGAAATGAGGATTGGAGCAGAAGGATATACCTCAGCTTCCCACATTATTTACATCTAAATGTCTCCATATAGGAGTTTTCACTTGATGGAAAACACCTTCTGGAAGCCAAACTGACTGGCCTCATCGCTCAATAGTGTCAGTAAACATACCACATGGATCTGTTTTTAAGTGAATCGATCGCTTTGTCACCAATCCATCTGATTGATTTTCTTTCTGTGTACTATATGTAAACACAAATTTTGAGTATTTATATTTTGTAAGACATTCTACCTGTACTCCACTACATTTCAGAGGTAAATATTGTACATTTTACCCAGCTACATTTACCTGACAGCTAATTAAGTCACATACAAAATATTAGATTTGATCATAAAATATCATCATTCCATGACCTGAAAACAAGAAAATCTTCAAATCAAGACAGAAACTAAACTCCTCTTTATTGTCAGTATTTTACTTCTGATATTTTAGTACATTCTACTGTTAAAACTTGTTTACTTTTACTTCAGTAACATTATAATTACAGGGCCTTTGCTTGTATTAGAGCACTGGAGCATTTGATTGCTGCTTCCACAACATTAGCATGAGCTGCTTTGTTAACACTTTTTAATTGTACTTTACATGAAATAATGAAGAAAGGAGAATGAATCGAATCTGCTGATAATCATGTTTAAAACTGATCTTGACGACTTGATTTGGACTCGAGCAACACATTGTTTATTAGCCTAAACGATGGAGGCAGACGTCTACAAATACACTACTGAAGCACCTCTTGTTAAATTTTTATATTGGGAAACTAAAGCTGAGAAGGGTTCTTAATATTTATAGGCTTTTAAGTTGGCAGACAGTACTAACGTATGCATTTAATGTACTATGCATTATAGAAAGAGGAGATGTTCTAAATTAAAGTGAATTAAATAAGCTCTTTTAAGATTTTTATTTATTTTTTATTTTTTATTTTGAAAAGCGTGATTATCATAATAATGGTTGTGGCCTTAATGCCACAGGTTGCTGAGTAGAGGTCATATTTAAATTAAATTTTTATGTACCGTTGCATATTGCTATAATGTTGTAACGAGTACATCAATCACGCCGGACGTACACAGAATACTATCTAGGTCAAACAACTGAACGGGATGAACGCCTTCATCAGCCTCCATCAGCCACTGGGGCCACTGTAGCTCTTTGTGGGCGAGCCAACTTGGCTCAGAGAGCAAGATGATGCTCCTCTGAGAGCCCCATTGAGGAAGATGAAGAGGAGACTGAAGGTTTGTGTCTGTGTGCAGCAATGAAAACACACTGGCAGCGTTCAACCGCCTGAAAGACTCTACTCTCCTCCGATCTACTCTACTCTACTCTGGATGCCTTCCAGAGCAACACGGGCAGCATCAATGGAGGTCTTGTTCAGTAGTAGGATGCACACACACACACACACACACATTAAGTGGAATGTGTATTTGCAAGCACACATGAATAGATAAATATGAATGAAAGACATATACAGATACACATATACAGTGTATGCAAATATGTTAATAAGTGGGATGTAAATAATATGACACAAAAACATTAATAAGGATCAAGAACACAAATACACACACAAATTGGGAGAGACACACAAATTGGGAAACACATGTAAACAGCATGTTTTAGCCCTGTGGGCTTTTAAAAGCAACATCTTTTAAGTAATTATTAAAAATTATGGTAATTCAGTTAAAATGTGGCTGATTTTCTTTACTAAAAAGTAAAAATAAAGATTTTTGGAGAATACAAAGTCTACACTTTGAAACAGCTATATACTGTATATCAGCAAATACACAGTATCAGGAGGATCATCTGCAGTACTACTACATGCCAGTAGAGGGCGCCACTGCATTCAAGCTGAATGCATGAGTGACAGCAATCATGTGACATCAAATCACTCTACTGTTGGAGAGTGGATGTACACACACACACACACACACACACACACACACACACACACACACACACACACACCTGGCAGCTGCAGCAGGGTGAACATTATTATGGCAGGCTTTTGTCTGGATGTGAATGTCAGGTTTCTATTTTTGCTGCTGATAGTGAGCGTGATGGAAACAGGCTCGATGCTGCACGAGTGTACAGTAAATACAGTGGCGTGACATGTTCCGTCTGTCGGGTTCAATCTGAACTGGAATTATTTCAATGTCAATGAAGTTTCAGAGGTCACTTTACATTATGAAATTATTTCTTTGGGTCATTTATGGGAAGTCGGGGAATATTAGATTTTTTAAAAGGGTTTTGGTTAGGAGGGATATAATTTTTTTTCACCGTTGTATCACACATTCGTAGCATTAAAATCATGAATAAGACAGGTAAAAGTCATATACGCTCTGACTTAAATGTAATTTTAATAAAGTAATAGCAGGCATTATAATAGACGTGGTGTCATTTTACTAGGTGGTTACTAGCTGATTATCAGTACTAGCAGCAGCAGTATACGTATGGTTTGATCCAAATACAGATACTTTATTCGTATATGAATAATATCTTCCAAATTGGAATTGATAATATTTTTTCCATTGCACATTGACTTTGTTGTTGTTTGCAACATTAAAATGACTGCATGCAGAAATCCGTTAAACTTATGTTCCATTATTGTGGCGCTGAAACAATTTGCCAATTAATCAACTAGAAAAAAACTGATTAATAACGTTGAGTTAGTATAGTTACATCACTGTAATTAGGAACAAAACATAGTGCCAAATCCAAAATGAATCCAGAATTTCAAACTGCATAATATATTTACAGAGTTCTGCCTGACAGATTTTTCAGTATTTGACTTTTGATTAAATTTTGCAGATTTTACTAATGTAGATATTCATAGTTTGAACTGATGATTCAACCAGAGTTTCTCTTCCATCCAAGTCTTGGAAACACTCCAAATGACAGTCAGCTGACATTGTCGACGCAGAAAATGAATAGAACTTCATTGTTTACTGCAAAATGCATGCATGACACAATTACAATGACAATCACAATGACTTAAGCATTGATCATATAGTAAAAAACTGTAAAAATCAATTAATTTCACTGGAGGTCCTGAAATGTCAATGACGTACGTCAGAACCTCAGATATAGGAAAAGACACGGGAGACTTTGGTGGTAGTTGTATTGGCAGGCAGCAGTGGTAGAAGTTGAAGCTGTACTTGTCATAGTAATATGTGGCTGTGTGTGAGAGATAGGAAGGCATGATGTGTGTGTGTGTGTATGCGTGTGAGGAAGCGTTTGCAAAAGTCTGTTGTCATGCCAGCTGTCAGAGAAATGAAGCAACAAGCCGTTAATTGAGAGTCATGAAAAGCTTTTCAGTTCGACTCTTACAGCGCGAGCAGAGAAACAGATTGGAAGAACGCCTGCAGTTCTGATGCAGAGTAACGGGCTCAAAGTTGCTTCTCCTCTCTCGATTTCCAACGAAGCAATGGCGAAAAGGCGATGTGCATGAGTCTCCGTGCTGCGAAGCGACACGGGATGCTCAAGCTCGTGAAATTTCACGCTCGTGCTTATTCACGTGAATACACAGGCTTGCGATGCAATCCAGCGAAGTTGAAAAATTTTGAAATTTTGATCGCTTTCGTGTGGGATGACCAATCAGCAGCAGTTACATTGATGGACCAATGAGCTAACAGCATACTGCTTAGTCACTGGCAGATAAACATCATGGATGAACAGTTGATCCTGGCTGTCTGATTTCCCTGAAATCTCCAATGTCTTGAGAGCGGATTATATTTGGTAACAACAGCGAGGATGATGGCATCTCGTGGCTCGCCCTCTCAGTATCACTGGCATGTGTTTTGGAGTAAACAATACCCTCATGGCATTTAACACACCGAAGCAACAAAACCAGTTCTGTCTTTCTGTTTCCTGATTTTTTTTTTTTTTTTTTTTTTTAGTTGCTGTTACTATGCCAGTGTATTGTTAGACACATGCAGCTGCTTGTTAAAGCTGTTGGTGTTTTTAACTTCTTTAACGACTAAACTACCAAGTTTACCACGTTTTTTTAAACTACCTGTGCTAAAGTGTCTAAGGTCATCACAGTCATTACATTTCCATTCATTTGTAAAGAATGGCTTTTCCTCTGCTTATTTTTCTCCATAACACCACTGGCCAATTAGAGCTGAGAGGGCTTTTCGGCTGAAAGATAAATTTCCTAAAACTGCCTGTTTTCGACACAGTGTGCACAGTGGTGCTGCAGCAAGGCAGAGTAGAAATTTATTATGCTGTTTTTTTTTTTTNTGTTTGGTTTTTTTTTTTTGTTTTTTTTGCATATTACAGAATTTGAAAGAGTTTAAAATATACCTGAAATGAAAATAAGAATATGGAAATCTTTAAGATCAAGTCTGAGGCTATGTGAGATTTGTTCAAATTGACATGGTGAAAAAAAATACGGACTGGGACTTTAAAAACATCTTAACTGCTTTTAAATTTAGGTTGATTAAATCTTCAGATCTTCTGTATGACATCTTGTTATTTTAAAAACTGGTCAAATCATTAGCTTTAGTTTTTTCCAAGTGTTCCATCCATCCATCCTTCCATCATCCATCCATCCATCCATCCCATCATCCATCCATCCATCCATGCCATCATCAATTCATCCATCCATCCACATCCACACCTGTCATCTATACCTACCTATTTAAGGGTGGGNTGGAGCCTATCCCAGCATGCATTGGGTAAGAGGCAGGGTACACCCTGGAGACAGGTCACCAGCATATAACAGGGCTCACACACAGACACACACACACACACACACGGCCAATTAATTTTCCAAGTCACCTAACCTTCATGTCTGTGGAGGCAGGAGAAAACCTGACATGGGGAGAACATGCAAGTTCCATACAGAAAGGACCTCTTCGGATTTGAATCCAGAACCTTCTTTGTGAAGCAACACTGCTAACTGCCAAACCACCGTGCTACCCCAGGTGTTTCACGGTGCTTATTCTTTACTCTAATGATAAAGATTGATGCCATCCAAACAAGGCACTAAGCTCCAGCGAGCAGCGGTCTGCTGTTACCAGGGAGTCTCTCTTACTCCACTTCCTGGAGCCTCACATGTTGCTATGGGTAATAGCAACTTCACACCAAACATTTCATTTTGAAAACAGACAAACCTCTGATGACTTCAGCCGACAGACTTGGGACGGCCACGTGGCTCAGTGAATATTTACGCCAGAGGTATTCAGCCTGCAGCCAAACAACAGTGTCTTTGTAGGCTGCTGCTGAATGAACACGTGTGGAAAAACCTCATAAGCTGAGGCGAATTATGGAAGCGGGCTGGATTTATCTTGACAAGTGCAATAAGGACGCATTACAACAGTAATCATAAGTCATTTATTACACCCAAATAGCTTCCTGCTTCAATTAGGCTCCTGAGCCGGCTGCCGGCCTGCATTCTTCTGACAGCAGGGTGAACGGAGAGAAAAGTAGGGCATAATATTCAATGTAAAGGGACGAGGAAAATGTGTTCCTGATGAGATGGAGGATTATGTGTTCAGAGGGTTTGTGGCTCAGGTGCAGGAGGGAAACGGACACAGAGCGAAGGGAGAAAAACAAGATTTGTTCCTCGAAGTCTGATTCGGGGAATCATGGAGGGGCGCCCAGAGGAGGAGGGGGAGAGGGGGAGAGAGAGAGAGAGAGAGAGAGAGAGAGAGAGAGAGAGAGAGAGAGAGAGGCATCCAGCGGCACTGTGTGAAAAGAAAGGGAATGGGGTGAAAATGAGGGTGAAAACAAACACGTGAAGCTGAACACGTGCAGGAAGGACACACGGATACAAACACACACGTCTGGATTACAATATTTATCAGGATTTTTGAATGTATTTATTTTGTAATACCTAATCTAAATTTTAGTCTGACTAATACTGGATTTTTGAGGCCACTAATGATAATATTTGAGAGTTTAAAAAATGAGGCATTAGCTGATATTTGTTTTGTTATGATGAACCTTTTTTGTGAGGATTCCTAAGAGTTATGACAAATTAACAATTTAATTTGTTATAACAGATAGTAGCAAGATAACACTAACTGAACAGCAATTAGGTTAGAAATAACTGCAAATAAAAACATAAACTTATTAAAATGAAAATAAGCATATAATATTTTTAAAAATATGGTCATAAAACGTGTTGTATTTCTTTTTACATACAGTTCCTGCTAATACTATACATACATCTTTAATATATCTGCCACAATCTAATTTTTCCATCACACTCACTGTGGAAACAACAAACAAGGCCATAAAAATGTTATTTTTGATGCCTCATTCATGGTTTCGCAGAAATTTTAGACTCTGGGGGGTTAAGTCACTTTACTTTGAGTTTGATTCTGGATTATTTTTGGATCAATTCAGAAGCTACGATGCTGTGTTACATCGCTGATTATATAGTAACCCACATCTTATCAATAATATGCATGCATGCTGTTTAGCCATATAATGGCCATAACACAACCCTATACTTTTATGATGAAGAACACTGAGACTATCTTGACATCATCATCAGCACTGCCCCTCTACATGTCCTCTAAAATTAAGCTTAAAATGAAGTTCATCCAGACTCAATACTGCCCCTACTGGAGAGTAAAGAAACTGTTCTTACTAGAGATGTCTCAGCCTTCAGAGTTTGGCTGAAGTCTTCGGTGCTAAGAGGAAGACTGTCGTGTTCTTCTTCTTCTTGGTCAGGCTCCTCCCCCAAGGCGGGGAAGACGGACAGCCCACCCACCTCGGCATCCACCATGCCATCCAGGCTGTCGGTCAGAGCGGCGAGCAGAGCCGCGTTCTCCTCTTCTATCTGGAGGGTGACAGAGGGAGAACATGGGTGAGGAAACTGTGAAAGAGAAAATATACAAATCCAAAGGGTCTCAGAAATCACATTTGCATGTTCACACCAACAAACTGCTGCATTTGGTGTTGATGTGGGTGTTCTGGTCTGCAATTATAACTGTCCAATTATAACTGCTGTGATCACACGTGCATAAACAAATCACACAGGGAGGAAAATGAACTGGAGGTAGATTTAATAGAACTGAACCAAACAAGACAGCAAGTATCTAGCCTGAAAAATCCTTGAAATTTGTTATTTTATACAAGAAAGATGCTTTTTGGTCCTTGTCTGGTTTCAAATCTGTATCAAACTACAATTACAGTTGATCATTGGGCACATCCCAGATTTTTTTCGTTGAAGTGCAGTAATTTAAGAGAAAATAGCAACAATGGTAACAAATCCTTAAAAAAAAGAAAAAAAAAGAAAAAACTTCTGGATCTGCATAAAAAAATAAAGACCCACAATTGACTGAAATCTGTAATATATTTTTGAAATATCCGGCTCATTAATTCACAGCCACACAGATGGTATAAATACAAAACATAACCTCCTTGGTGAAGAACTTGACCGTGATCTTAGTGTTCTACATTTTGCTCGAGCACGGTGACCCCACCCTGCAATCACCACAATGAAATTACTGCCATTTTTTAGTCATGAATCAGAAAATGAGTCAGACGCCTGGAAATCTTTGTCCTGTGTAGACTTTGGAAGGTCTGTGTCATTACCGCGTGACCGCTGCTGTGCTCTTATCTCCAAATAAATAAATCCCATTCTCTGTTTCACTTCAGTTTTATTTTATTTGCTTGTACATTTAATTTTCATTATTAAAATGGTCAGGGTGGTAAAGCTGTGACCTTTGAGCCCTGGGTGTGCTACAACCTGATGCTGGATTTTTGAGCTTGATACTAGAGACCTGCATGGGTCTGTTCTGGTCCCTTGAACCGAGACCCAAGTTGGTTTGGAACCAAATTGAATTCACTCTAATCGGGTCTGGTCGAGTCCCATGATGTTGCCTTGGGTCTCAAGTCTTGTGCATCCCCAAATGGATCTGAACGGATCCGATCAGCTCAAAAAATGGAGAAAGTGCATGTTTTCCTGCAGTGCAAGAAAACATGGAGAATAGTTGCTTGTTAAAGGAACATACCACCCATTTTGCATGTTTGAGTCTAATATATTCAATTTTCATACATGCTACATGCTGACAATCATTTCAGTATTTTAACTTTCCTGATATTTTGCAAAATCTCTTAATCTTTCAAAATCAAATATTCAAGCAATACACCCACCTTAAAAATTGACATTTCTCCTGCTAATACTTACGCAGACTTATGATGTCAGGTTGTTTAAATTTTTCCATAAACACAGGTCTTCTTTTGGGACTATATTCCCTGGTGGAGAATATACCCATTTACTCTGTGCTTTTTATTGCGCTTAAATACTAAAATTATGAAACTTTGAAAAAATAAACCAGAATACACGTCTTGTTGGTGATGATGGATTACCTATCCCAAGAACGTTTCAAGTATCAACAAGTTGATTTTAATAGCATACCAGAATGAACTGAAACCAATGGTGTTCTAGAAGGTAGGTAAAACAGTTTTAATTCACTGTTCCAGTAGTATGCTTTGGGAAATGATTGTCAGTAACATTATGTGTATAAAAATTGAATATATTAGACTCAAATATGCAAAATGGCCAGTATGGTCGTTGAATTGGTCTATTTTGGGTCAGATTGTCCTCAGGTACTTTTCAGGTGAAATCTCTCTCTTTTATTATTTATTTAATTATTCATTATGCAATTATGCACGCACATCTAATTTGGGTGGATTTTCTACAGATCCAAAATTCTGGATCTGTGAAGACCTCTAGCCTATACCTCTGTTTTACCGTAACAAAAATGTAACAACATCCTAACAAGAAAAAACTTTGGAAGACAAATTTTTTGGCATGAAAATTTAAATGTGAAGACACTAAAAAAAAAATACCCAGCAAAACATACAGTTTATCAGTCCTTTCAGTCCACATTTTGCTCTTCATCTCCTTCCGTCTGCCTGCATGTCCACAGAGAAGTTGTTTACCGCTCGGCACCGTAGCTGCTGTCTCGCTGAAAGCCGAGTCTGGCGGAGAGGTGATAGCACGGNTTACCGCTCGGCACCGTAGCTGCTGTCTCGCTGAAAGCCGAGTCTGGCGGAGAGGTGATAGCACGGCCGGCCTACGGGAAGCGCTGGGCTCCATTTATCCGTCTCTCTTTTATCATCCTGCTCTATCTGTTCCTGACTGCCAAGCTTTTTATTATCAAATTTATTCTCTTTCTCTCAAGCTCTTTCCTCTGAGCTTCCTGCTGCAATTTAGAGGTAAAATTTGCAATCTGGTGGTTGAATTTCTTCACAGAATGACACTAAAGTGTATTCAGCAAAGCAAGTAGCATTAAACTGAAGTTTCATCGAGATATGGGAGGAAAAAACAAAAAGATAATATTTCTGAAACTATAACTGTCTTTGGTTAAGATATTACTTCTGGGATTATTACCTACTAATCATCCGATAGAATGTTTAAATAAAACATTTTCTGGCTTTTTATCATGTTTTGCTGTTGAAATTTGTGCTTTGTTTCATTTATCTTAGTCGATCTATAATAATCCAAGTAACTTTATTAGCATCTGCACTATACTTGTCAAGCCCAGCACACTTATGGATTATTAGCTGTTTTTGTTATTTGATTAGACGGATATTTATTAGGTTTTCTTGATAATAATTAACTTGAGTGGGAAAGAAAGAAAGAAAGAAAGAAAGAAAGAAAGAAAGAAAGAAAGAAAGAAAGAAAGAAGTTTGAGTTTCTGAGGGAGACACTCTTTTCTCATTCAGTCATGTTTCACATACCAACTCTTGTACACACAAAATGGAAGAAATTTAATAAGTTCATATTATTATCTTACTATATCCATATTTCCAGCTCTCTCTCTTGCTTCCTCTCTCTCTCTCTAAACTCTCCAAGGTTAAGTCCCTGAAAACTGAACCAACATACACACACACACACACACACACACACACACAAAAATCAATCACACAGGCATGGGATTATATTCCGACACATGTCTAAATAAACAGTGTATTGACAGACAGCCAAGAGAGAGAGAGAGAGAGAGAGAGAGAGAGAGAGAGGAGGTCTCTATCCGTCTGTTTATCACTATTTGTTGCTCTGTTTATCATCAAATGCCGTCTGACTGTCTGCTCTGCTGTATTAGTCTGATCAATACAACACTGGTTACAATATAATATGGCAGGTGGGGTGGGGGAGGCAGCAGAGGTATGGAAAAATGAGGAACAAATGGAGGGGGAGCTACATTTTGCTTTAGATAAGGTGAATAAAAATCCAAAAACATGAATTAAGTGGACATTATACAGATTTCCACCTTTACAAAGCCTACTCTGCCTTGCTGCAGCACTGCTGTGCACACTGAGTGATCACTTTAATTACATGTAGCCCCATGAGGTGTTTCATTGTTGTTCTTCTGAAGTTTATGTTGATGTTTCACTTTGTATCTGCGCTGCTTTGTGAGCTGCGTTGAATGTAGGAAACTGAATAGTTGCCGAGGCATCAGCTAAATGGAATCTAAACACTGAGGCTACAAATGGAGATAGCATCTACTCCACCTGTATTCCCATCATGCTTTGCCTTTCTTCATTTATCCTATATTCTACAGTATATCACGGTACCGGGACAATTCCCACCACCAAAGCAGCCTTACATAGCCGATAATCTGACCTCTAACGCTACTTAATCTCTTTGTTGTTTTCTTTTTATGCCTGAGACTTTATTTAGCCTCTCTAATGGGACCGGGAGACTACACTTGGACTGGAAACCTATGGACGATCAATGATCGAGGGTTGATTTCATGTAGAGCAAACCAAGAAGGGCATTCCCTGAATTCATCCAATAAGGACAACCGATACTGCAGCTCTGTAGCTCTCATTGGCTCTGGAACAGCATTAGCGATCAAAATCGAGGGAGAGCTTCCATCATCATATTACATGCAGGGTAATTGGGAATTACTTTCTTGGCATCTCCCTATGAGACATGCCTGCAATTCAAAATTGCAGGCATGAACCACAGGGTTCAAAGGTCAGGTTTTTTCTTCAGTAACTGAAACTCAGGTTATTTCAGTGAATGATGTTGAGCTCATGGCCACTTAAAGATCAAAAAAGTCAAGAACTCAATAGCATCATTATCGTTGTCGACTGAGGATCCATGTTTTTACATACATGGATCACACAACCATCTAGCACAGCAGGGGGTCTGACACCATGTTGTTCTTAAATCAGATCAGATCTATAAAACTATCCAATTATAAAGCAGCTTCAGGGTGCAGAGGGAGCCCTGTGGATTAGTCTGAAAGCTGAAGCAATTTGTGCTTGAACTTGGTGATAAAAGGGGCTATTTGCTGTTGCAGTGCTCTTTTCAAGGGTTTGTTTGTACCATAATTTAATTTACATTGATTTCGCAGAACTCGAAGCCACTTTGAACCAACATGCAATATCTGTTAACTGTTTGCATTTCATTGTTTAATATGCTGAAAAAGTACATCAATGCCATTCAGTTCATCAGGAAAAAAATGTCAAACTGGTATAAATCCCAGAGGTAGATGTGCTTGAATCAAAACACCTGCTCCTAATGGTTAAAACTATCTGCCCCACCCCCCCAAATTCAGTCAATCTCTTCATAAGTATTAAGTAATTTAAACAAATTTAAATTTAACTTTTGAGAACTTTTTGTCTTTAGAGCAAAAAAGGCTGAATATATTTATGATACATGGTGCTGGAAATCCTGTGACCCTGCACAGGACAAGGGGGTATAAAGGATGGATGGATGGATGGATGCTGCCTACAGTCATTACAGCAATTTCTTTTTTTTTTTTTGTTTTCTTTATGTTTTTCTTTACTATTTATGTTTTCAATTTTTAGTTGCTTACCTTTCAGCCGCCCCTATGAGACAGTAAACATATTTGGACAAATGTGTAAAGTAAAAAAATGTAAATTGATAATTTTAAACTAAAATAATGTCCCTAAACCTAAAGTAATTGGTGCTGTTGCATACTTTTTTGCCCTTATGTTATTGTGAAGTTGGTCTTAAATTTCATCCTGAGAGGCATTAAAAAATCTTAAAAAGTCTTGAATTGAACTTGCCTAAACTTGCAGATACCCTTTAAAGTGAAAGTGTGTTATTTTCTCTGTTTATATGATTATATGGATGCTGATGGAACCACACCTATGCAGCAGAATTTATATTCATGATAACTGATGTCCAGAACCATGTGGCTGGCTGCTTTGAAAGCTGATACTTTATAGAGCAGCACTGACTGTAACTTTTTTTTTACTGTGGTTTGGTGACAAGGCCTCACCTCAAAGAGCTCGTCGGCCGTACTGTAATGGATGGAGGCCGGTGACGCGTCCGTCGACTGATCATTGCACCACTGCAGCTCACTGAGACAGTTGACACTGTCAAAGTCACTGGTGTCCAGCTGGGAGAGGTCGATGTCCAGGAAGTCAGTGTCCAAACGGTCCGAACACACCTCCTCCTCCCCATACTGAAAATGGAAAACAAGAAAGAGAGAGAGGGAGAAGGAAAGGTCACATTAGTCAAACATCAACATTAAGGCAAATTTCCCAAGCAGTTTGTTGTTTCTAAATGCTACAAAAGTTCATGAGTCGCTTTGCTCCAACTGAAAAAGTGGAGGTGCAGATCGCAGCTGGAAACATCCTCAGTGAGACCTTAGTGAGTCTGCATGCGTCACTTTTGTCTGTGATCACAAAGGAAATGATGTTTTCTCTGTACTGACTGTCCTCTGTAACACAAGCTAAGAGACATGGTAAACAAGATCCTGCTCCCTGTTTGAGAACATCTTTATAAGTGCCGGAATTTTCATGGAAGTTCCCTCAGACAGCAGCACTAACACCATCAGAATTAGGGGTTCAGTTCCCATTGGGGCCACCCACGTTAAAATATGTATGCACTTTAAGTACTGAAAGGCACTTTGGATAAAAGCCTCCATCAACTGGCTTATATATATTATTACACTGTTCACCGTTAGAGACACAAGGAGCTCTCATCAACAGCCCCTCATCCCTCAACAGCTAGTCATTAGAGATAATGAGACTTCCATGTTGGAGAAGCTTTGACACTGAAACCAACAGAGGAAGCTGTCCAGCACAATATGGGATTAGACAAAACATGCACCACACACACACCAGCAGTCATTGTTAAAGTGTTTTCATTGAGATATCATGCAAGTGGCTCAGAACCAATCAAGATGCCAGAGTCCTGTGGTGATTAGTTCCTCTTCAACGACTCAATGGTGTGCTGATCAATGAACTATTTAGTTTCAGTCGACCTGATCACCTGGAATTCAATAAGATGAGTCTTAAAACATAAATAATATTTGTGGTCATGAAGATTTAAGAAATCAAGAGGCAGAAACAGAAGCTCTAAATGAGAGAAAAGTTGACAAACAAATCCAAGGCACAGTTTCTTTCAATAAGTGTGTGCCCTGTAACCTCCTTAAGGACCTCTGTGGCCTCGTCATTACCCCCTCAAACCACTTTAAAAAACTCAGTATGAGAATTGTGAGATCTGAACTTTCTCACAAATCCTTGACTTCTGTCAACACCCCTGTAAATCCCTTCAAGAAACCCTGTAACAATTTCAAGAACCTCTAAAACTCATTGAAGAGTCAGTGTATCATCTTCAACAAATTCTGAAACCTCATAACCACTCTCTAAAACCTCATAAGAACTCTCACAACCCTGACACATAACCTTTGAAACCCACTTAAGAGTCCCCAATAACCCATGAAGGACTGAACTTTGAAATCTGATGAAATCTTGCAACTCTTGCATATTCCTGAAACCAATTCAAAGAACAGGAGGTTAGTTTCAAAAACTCCCAGAAATTCCATCAAGAACCCTTGGAACCTCTTGAGGAGCCCTGAAATCTCACTTTGAGACCTTTGAACTTTCTCCAGAACTCTTGCAAACCCCTCAACATCCCTGGAACCCCATCAAGCACCACTGTAACCCCTGAAAAACCTCCCCTGCAAAGTCCCTTTAAAGCCTCCTAAAAGTTCACAACATCTCCTACTCAGGAGTCTTTTAAACACCCCTTGATGTCCCAGAAACCCCAAACTCATGCTGAGATCTGAAAAACTTTTTTAGGAACTCCTACAGAACCCGGATCTTCTTAAGGAAATCTATAACCATTGAAAAAACTCCTAAACCCCCTCTTAAAGATCACTGTAACTCAGGAACTCCTAAAACCCTTTAAGTAATGAAGTCAAGTCAAATTTACTGTATAAGGAAAATGGAAGAAACCTCAGGAGAGGCTATTCAAAGAGAGATTCCCTCTCTTCAAACGACCAGGTGTGCAATAGGAGCTGCAGAAACAGGTATTACAAAGATCAAAAACAAGGAAATGTTACAGAATAATATGTACAGTAACAGAAAAAGAGAGAAGTAAGAACACGTGAAATTGTGAAACCAAGATAGGAAAGTACATTGAGGAGCCTGGAAACCAGATTTGGTCATAAAGCGAGGAGACAGATGTATCTGCCACACGGCCTGAGATTCAGACTGAAACACTGAGCCACGTCAGCCCGAAACCAGAGGAGGGGAAAAAGCAGGAAGTGTGTGTGAACATGAATCAGTGTGAAAGGAAGTGACTGTGTTCTCTGGGGAAGGGGTGGAGAGTGNGGGGGGGGGGGCAGAAATTGAGGGAAAGGAGGGATTTTTTTTTATGTTTTTTATGTTTTTTATGTTAAAAATGTTTAATATCCGTATCACTCATTAAAATCCAGTGTCAGTTGGACTTTAATTTCCAAGAATGTTAGCAAGCAAACTCATCTGAAAAGAGGAAGTAACAAAGAGAGAAGTTAGTGGTCAGAAATTTAATTTTTCTCTTTAAATAAAGGGAAAAAAAGAAAGAATAAAAGGGGGGGAAAGGAAAAAAAAGAAATTTAATTTATAGGGAGGAATCATGGGATTTATGTTTGTTGAAGCAGTGTGTGTGGGTATGTGTGTGTGTGCACAGAAATATGGTTCTTTTCTTTCCACTGGAGAACAGGAGCTCATCGTCCTATTGTATGTTTGATGAGGAAGCGCACTTTTTACCCCCCCCCCCCCCNCCCCCCCCCCCCCACACACACACACACACACTCACATTTCATGTCAACTCAACAGGTCAACCAGTTAACCCAGCAGTCTATACAGACTAAAACATCCTTGAGAATTAATTCACCAACAAATGTATGCTATGTGTGTGTGTGTGTGTGTGTGTGTGTGTGTGTGTGTGTGTGTGTATGTGTGTCTGTGTGTGTGTTTATTTGGGTCAGGGAATGGATAACATGAGCTGATATCATTTATGGCATCATACATTATAAAGTAGAATACATGAAAGGATGGAAGGAAGGAATGGGAACTGGAGAAGGGGAAGGAGGAGAGGAACATATTTAGGGAGGAAAAAATAAATTGAAAGATGGAGAGGTAAGGAAAGAATAAGAAGAAGGAACGTGGATAGAAGGATGAAGAGAGGGAGGATTAACTATGGGAGAGATTGAGAGAGATGTGATAGAGGATGAGGGAAGGAGAGGATGAGGGGAGGAAAGTCGTGTCTGGATAGAGAAACAGATGGAGGGAGGAGACGAAAGATGAGAGGAGGAGAGGACGCCCTCTATCAGACCCTCCCATTGCTCTATCTCTCCCTCCCCCACGCTCATCAGCTGTGATCCACACTTCTCTCTCTCTCTCTCTCTCTCTCTCTCTCTCTCTCTCATTGTGCTGATGCAGGTGTGTTTCCGTCCAGGTGTTTGTGTGTGTGTGTGTGTGTGTGTGTGTGTGTGTGTGTGCGTGTGTGTGTGTCACTATTAACATGCAGCTCACATCCATCTCACGTGTGCCTGACTCATGCCCCCCCTCCGTGTGCTCAATGCATCCTTCTTTTCCTTTTTCTCCTCCTTCAATCCACTCTCCTCTTCTATCTCCTCTTCTCCTCTCCTTTCGCCTTTCCTTACTTCACATCTCTCCTCTTCTCTTTCCTCATCCCCTTCATTCCTTTATTCAGTATCCCACCTTTTTTGTTCTTCTCTACCTTCTTAGCCATCTTTCAGTTCTCATTAAATCTTCTCCCTTCATCTTCTCCTCCTCCCTTCTCCCAGTTCTTTATTCAACATCCATTCCTCTTGCCCTCTTCTTTCCTCCTCTCCTCCTTCTTTCTTCCACTTTTTCTCCTCACCTTTCATGCCATCTTGTCTCCTTTTCTCCATCTTCAACTTTTTGTCTTTCTCCTCATCCTCCTTTTCTTATCCTTCTTTGTTCATCTCTCCTCTCATTTCCTTCCGGTTCTTTCTTGCTTTCATTTCTTCTCTCTTCCAGTGTTTCTCCTCCTCTCCACATCCTCCTCTTTTCCTTTCATGCCACTGTTTTGTCCTATCCTCCTCCCCTCATTCCTCTTTTCTTCTCTCCACTTTTCTCTTCTTTCATCTCACCCTTTTCTATCCTCTTTCCCTTCTCTGTTCTCACTCTCATCCCTCTCCTCTTTTCAGTCCTCCCTTCTGCTCTCCTCCATCCCTCCTTCACTCTCTCTCTCTTCCTCATAAACTCAGAGGACAGGCTGATTGATTTCTCAGTCTCTCTCTTCTCCCCTCTCATCCCTCGCTCTCCCTCCATCTCTCCATTGCAGCCGTCAATCAATAAAAAATATCCTTGGGCATGACACACATGCATGCACACACACACACACACACACACACACACACATGTGGCTATTGTTGTGAGATGTCATGGCCTCTTTCTTCACATACCAAAGCAGTCTTCTGCCTTATATGACACTGTGCTGATGTGTCCTGTTCTCTATCACATACACTTAAACACATGTTCACACGCATGCACACACACACACACACACACTTCAAGGCTAACTAGGGATTGGCCTCTATGACATTATTTTTATGTCACATGTTCACACACAGTTGACAACACACACACACACACGCGCGCAGTACGGTGCACACCCAACACACAGCCACTTGGACTGATTATTTTGGGTTTGATTTTTCAAAATAAAATGCAACAATTTATCAGTGCTCATTCTGAATATTAAAAATAATGGATGAAAGTCTGAATATTAAAGCAAGATAAAGAAGGCGGCCTTATTGGTACGACTGGATAGTGACAAGATGCCTACAGCCGAACTGACATCTATATTAGGAAATCAAAATTGTGTGTAAATTACAGAAACTACACATAAAATATGATTTAAAAAAGAACAGTTTACACCTGAATTAGAAAAAATAAAGAAAATATCTATTTCCTGCAATTTCTTCTTACATATCTAACATATATGCTGATATATCTGTGATTAGTTCTGCCAGTAATAATCAAATGCAGATGCACACATAAAATTGACTCTTCTTTCTTTAATTTCCTGGCAGTAATTTTTCCTACAGAGGCATTTTTGATATGAAAATGCTGCACTAGGTCAAACACAGTTCAGCGCACAATTAGCACAGCCAGTCCAACAGCCCACAGCAGAAACGGTCTGTACCATATCCGCGGTTTGAATCCCACGTCATATTTCTGTGCACGGAGTTGGGAAGAAACTCTCACCTCCCTGAAAAAAAACCCATGAGACGGCCTGAAGCAAAGCAATCAGAAACCCACATTGTTGCTGAAAATGTTTGCTAGAAATCAGCACGGTGCTCCATCATCCTCTCTACGAGAAAATACAAATCATAAATGTGTCATATTTGCTAAAAGGGACAGAAAGGAGGAAAAGAAGAGGCTTATTCTTGCCAGTTTAAATGTACTGTCATGACTGCAGCATCACTCACAGTGTCTCTGTGTAAATCTCTTTAATTATGCCTTAAATGGAGCGTTAGAATAGGCAGATTAAGTAAATGGCCACGAAATTAACGTAGAACAGAGACACATTTGATGTTATTAAAAGAAAAAACCTCAGGGAGAAAATGCTGTAAGTTCACTAAGACTTTAAAGGGTTTTACAAATAAAATAAGTTATAGCTGTTTTCACCCCACCAAAAAAAAAAAAAAAAAAAAAAAACAAGGTAAGTGGCGATGCAGAGCAAAATAAATGCAAATATAAAGCAGAAAGGATGTGAACTGCTTTTAAATTCACAGTATCTACAGGTACAGTTTGGGCTGATGTGAAGCCAAAACTAAGACATGACCTTTGACCTTTTCAAACACACAAGCAGCACTTATTAGTAGAGGAGCCTGATTTTTGAGGCTGATATTTGGTGTTTTAAATAAGCACACAACTACCTGTTTGGCAAAAATTATGCTCTTAAAAGAGTTGTGGCAACTAAATTTGTCTCCCCAAAAAGTTGCTTTCATACAGATAAACATATATCTGTGATAAGCGAATATTGGCCGATGTATCTGTGGAGGGAAGGAAGGCGTAATGGCAGCATGGACATTGGAGCAATGTCCATGCTTTAAAAAAGAAGCAAGGTGACTTCCATTTCTGTCCTGGTAACAACAATGAAATGCTACTGGTCCATTCAGTCATAAAGACACATTAAACCCGAGCTATTTATAGCACGCCTGCATGTGGGAGAGAGCGATCTGTGCTAAAAGGAGCCCGTGGATGTGGAAAGGCTGCTCCAGCATCCTTCATCTCTGTCTTTAAACACACACACACACACGCAACATCTTCCTCATCCCTGGTTTGACTTCCCACCGCGGCAATGTAAAGCTCCATGACTTCACTGCAATACTGGATTTTAGTTACACAATCAATTCTCAGAAGCTGGAATTATCTTATAGGCCCAGTTAAGCCTCAGTGGGCGGAGCCAAAAAAAGGCAGCAGGAAGTACATTACAAAGAAAGTATTCAAAAGGGGGAGAGAGAGAGGAAGAAACACAAGATGAAAGAGGAAGAACCTAATTTCAGGTTGAGCTTGATTGGTCAAAAAGTACCGCAGCGTTTAGTAATACTGGATTTTTGATGTGATATTTGTAAGAAAAATCTAAGTAATTTATCTGCCTGTATTATGTAACTAACATCAATCTGGAAGATTAAGTACTGCATCAGCCAGGAGGCCGAAACATACATTTTCCACAGCCTTAAAAACTAATTCCAATTTCAGTGACTATTATAAGATGGTGAAAATCAAGGAGAACAGCATTTTACTTGTTAGGATAGTGAAATAAACAGACAGTGGCGACAGTGAAAATGGTGCATGGCCACACAAGTAATCAGCCTCATAACTTTCACCCATTTTTTCCTGGTTGTCACTGTTGCTGCGTGCTGATGCAGAAATTGAGATTACCACCCCTGCCCCCCAGTACCTACATTGTTGTAGGTACTGCATCTGTAGTTAATAGAGCATAAATGGCCATAATTTGACAATATATGACAATATGACACTTTATTTCTCCGTGCAGTAAATCAAAGCTGTCCTGCAGTATGACCGCAGGAGGTCTTTGGAATGTTATGCAAGGTCAGTCACAAGTTCAGTCATGTGACGGTGTGTCCTAGCTAGTGTTCTGGACTGTCCAAACTTCCCTTTAGAAACACACACACACATACACACACACACACACACACACACAAATACAGCACCACCACCCTACAAGGCCAAGCTGGGCTGCAGATCATTGGGTTTATGGGAAGAGAATAATATACTGTGTCTCTGCTCTGGATTTGAGGATGAACTCCTCAGGTTAGCTTGTGCATCCATCAGGGTGTAACCTGAACAATACCATTTGACCCTCACAGGCTTCAGTACCAACAGTAATGAACTGCAAAAGCACAGGACAGACAACCAAAAAATAAGGGTTACAAGATGTAGCAGTTACCTATAGCAAGCTCCCTGAGGTAATGATGCACGTTCCTCCAAATCCCAAACAGAAAAATCATATATATATATCTATCTATATATATATAGATAGATAGATATATATCTATATATATATATAAAGGCATAAGAAGTAACAAGCAAAAGTCTGGTAGTTACTTCCTGGGTTTTTTAATGGAATACGATTGAGATCTTCCCTCCCAACTATAGGAAACAGATGTTACGCAAGTTACTTTGCTCAATTATTCACTCTGTAATGACTTTCTTTGGTCTAATGTATACAGTTGAGTCTTCATTTTGTGAAACATCTTTATGTAAAAAATAAGTTTCCATGAGTTATTTTGGTAGCGTTAGACTATTACAGACGACTTCTTGGATATGTGCATAGACAAGATCACAGATCACAAATAAAACTCTGGGCCTGTTCTTTAACTTTTAACGATCCATACTAGTACCTCACACCTGCCTTTGAGAAACACTGGATTAAAGGAAATGGGGAGGGGTAGGTATGAAGGTTAAGTGACAGGCTGGAGCCCATATAGCTGAGAAATGGTGATGAGAGTGGCTGGATGGGGAGCTGTAATCATCTCCAGCTCAGTACATTGAAGTGACATGGAAGATATAAGACATCATGCCAGGCTGGAGATGCCGCTAAGTGTCCCGCCTTCTTTACTATCACTTTCTTGTAGGTCACTTTGAGAAGAAGTGCTTAGTGAATGACACTCTTTGCGTCTCTGTGGTGCTTCTCAAAATTATCAACTCACGGCTGCCATAAATGAAGCAAACCCTGCGCACGAACTCCCCAGACTATTAAAAACACTCAATTTTGACTGAATTATAGATTTTTATTTTCCCCTTGGAAGCAGAAATCCACAGCAACTTTCATTGCTGTTTTAAATATGCTTCCATCTTTGCTGAAAAGGTGTTTTTATCACAGTTGACCTGTAACTTTGAGGCAACAGCGGTTTTATTGCATGTCACACTGTGGGAGACAGGTACAAATCATAGTCATAATCTGCTCCAGACTCTACGATATCAAGTCTGATGCATGTCAGATTGCGTGATGAATGCCTGCTGAATTATGTACGCAGGCGGGTTACTGCAGATTGTTGTTTACAAAGGGGGCGTATCTATGTTCCCAGGGTCCTATGTTCCCCAGTTCAATATTCTGTTAACACACATTAAGTGTGTGTTAACAGAATAACCCTACCCCTACCCCTAACCCATTATGTGCTGTATTGTGCTCTATAGAGCTTTGGAACATAGGACCCTGGGAACATAGGAATGACCCTCTTTTGGGATTACAAGAGGACTAAACTGCCTGTTAGCGGACGTGTCGCATATTGTGATCTAGGACTGCCATTGTGGACTGATGACCAAAGATTTCATCACGATTCTCTCTCGACTAAACTGTCATCTGAGAAAGTCCAAAATCACTCTTTAGGCTTTAGATTTTGATATGTGGCTTTCTCTCAGTAACGCTCTTCGCTTTTTCTTTTCATTCTGATACCAAATAATCGTAAATTTATTTTCAATAATTTTTCTTTTATTTCAACAGAGAAAGTCATCTAACTATAAAAGCAGAAATCTGTCTGTGGCACCAACATCTCTAGAACCCGGCACTGTACGAAGTTTAAATTCAGCAGGTTTATTGCTCAGGACCCAAGGACGTGCAGTGTCACATGCAAAGTTGTTTGGATGAGCGGTTCTCAAATTGAGCTGTGCTGGTAAAAAGTAGTCTGTGTGGCAGGATANAGTTGTTTGGATGAGCGGTTCTCAAATTGAGCTGTGCTGGTAAAAAGTAGTCTGTGTGGCAGGATATGCTCTGGGCATGGCAGCATGTGCTCTGGTCCGGTGCCACGGTCTCACCCGACCTTGTACAGCAAATGAAGTTAGCTCATGAGGACGTGCAGAACTAAATTATGGCAGGCTGCGACGCACACCATAAAGTCCAGCCCGTTCCAAACAGGCACTTTTTGAACGAGTACTGCACTAGTGCATTAAAACTTTAAAGGACAATACCGGCGATATTGCATATTTGAGCTCAATATACACAACCCACATACAGTACACTGTTACATTGCTAACAAACATTTCCTAACATATACTGCTGTAGGAAAATTGTTTCCCCTGCCTTCCAGACTACCAATGGTTTCAGTTCATTCCAGTTTGTTATTAAAATCAACTCGTAGAGGCTTGAGATGTGCTTGAGCTACATAATCCATCACAGCGAATTAACTATTAACTTTTTTTTTTTTTTTTTANTTTTTTTTTTTTTTTTTAATCAAAGTAACTTTATTTAAACACAGAGTGTTTCCATGCAACACAGAGTTGCATGGAAGACAATGTATTTCTCCGCCAGGAAATATAGTTCCAGGAGCAGACGGCAAGAAATTAAAATGACCATGGCTTCTACAATCGTGCATAAGTGTTAGAAGGCGAAACACTGAATTTTAAGGTGGATATATCACCTAGACATTTAATTTTGAAAGATCAGGGGATTGGATAAATAACAGGAAAACTAAAATATGGTTTTATGTTTTGGAAATAGGTTGTCAGTAACTTAACATGTTGTATATTTTGGGCTCAAACATGCAAAATCACTAATATGGTCTTAAAATGACTGACATTAGCAGGACACATTTACCTGATAGGCTAATTCAGGACCGTGTAACAGCAAATTATCATTAAGAATCTTCTCATGACCCTGTAAAATAATGCTGTGACTCATATGAAAGACCACAGCCCTCAGGTTGAGAACCAGTGATTCATCTAAATGCCATGTGAGGTTCAGGGAGGTTTGTTGTCTTCTGATTGCTTCTTTTTCTCCTCTGCAGCATGGATGGGATGTTCTTAATTACTGCTAACAAAGAGGACGGCCCCTTGCTTCATCGGCCCCTAAATCTTTATTAAGGGCCACAAAAAGCCAATTATGTGCTGCTTGATTATTGAGGCACAAAGTCAGACAGTGAAAAGTCAGGAGAGACGAAGATCAATGCAGCATTATCTCTGCTCTTTATCCTTTACCAGGAAATTACAGCCAAAATGATGCTTTAAAACATCATCCTGCTTCAAGACTCCTACATTATAATGTCAGGGTCTCCTTACATTCATGTGTGTGTGTGTGTGTGTGTGTGTGTGTGTGTGTGTGTTCTATATTTAGCTTATCCTCATGATCAGTTCTTCCACAGGCTGCTGGTGACTTGAGAAGCCTCTGTCAGACACAGATGACTACACACACACACACACACACACATACACGCACACACACACACACACATTCCAATTAGCATTTAAATAATTATAATAATCAACAATAAATCAAATAATGTCACCTCAATAAAGAAAAACTACCACTGCAACAAATGTGTGTGTGTGTGAGAGAGAGAGAGAGAGTGTGGTCTTGACCTCATACAGTGTTCTCCCACATGACAGATAAAGTGATTTATGAGAGCATGCCTCACACACACACACACACACACCAGTGCAGATGAAAGGCTAAATTGGCAGCTAGTGTTTCTTATTACATGCTTCAGTAGTGAGAGAGAGAGAGAGAGAGNGAGAGGGAGAGAGAGAGAGAGAGAGTCTTGTGCATGGGACAAAGGTTACATTTGCTAAACCTTTAAAGGGACAATCCATATAATTTTCTCCTTTAATTCAGTCATTAATTCCCTTTAACTGAGGGAATGACCAGCAGGAGCTCAGTCAGTCAGTAAGTCAAGAGGTCAGTGTGTGTATGTTCATGTATGTGTGTGTCCATGTGTGCATGTGTGTGTGAGTATGTGTGTGTGTGTGTGTGAGTTGTGGTAAATCTAAATGTAGCCAAATTAAGAAGGAAGTGGAACACTAATAAAAACCTGAATGTTGTAATGTGCTGGCTGTTCCCCTCATCTCCGCTCCTGTGTGTGTGTGTGTGTGTGTGTGTGTGTGTGTCTGTGTGTGTAAGAGAGAGTGAGCATGTGTGTGTGCAACACATAAAGCTCAAATTTTCATTCCTTTGACCACTGTTAGCTCATCAAACTGCTCCTACCATAACTAACATAACTAATCACCAATCTTCCCCCCACATCATCCTGCTCTGCCAAAGTGTTCTTGAGCAAGGCACCACACGATGAATCTGCATTTTTGACGGCTGTTTTCTGATTCTTTTTGAGTCAAACTATAATAAAACGGTGACTAAACATAATTTCTTTCTCTGTGACACAACTTTCCCAGCAAAATTATTCAGATAAACTCTGCTTTCACTCTGTTTCTGTCTAAATTCACTCTTACATCATCTTTTTCTGGTGCTAGGAAAACAGACAAGGTGACCTGTGACCTTTGACCTCATTAGCTACAATTATATGCTCATAATGTTGAAGGTCAGACAGCAGGAGAGCAACCCTGAGGAAAAGAGACGCTGAAGAAAGTGTTCTCTCACACACACACACACACACACACACACACACACACACACACACAGTCTCAGACTCGGTAAGAAAATCAAACACATACATCTTTTCTTTGACCTATTTCTTTTTCTTTCTTTCTACACACACACACTCACTGACAGCCACACATCATCACCCTCTTTCTTTGTCTTTCTTTCTTTCTTTTTCACTTTATCTCTCTCTCTCTCTCTCTCTCTCTCTCTCTCTCTCTCTCTCTNCACACACACACTCAGCCACTCTCCAAATGACTGCTGGCCTTCAATCAATACAACAAGTGTTACTGAGTGCAGCTGATGCCGTTTCCAGTCTGGACTCAAGAACACTCAAGACTTCAATCAAACGCTTGTTTTCCAACCGTTCTGTCTGAAAATTCACCATCGGCTATTAAAGGTAAAACACTCACAGGGTTTTATAAGAAAAGTGTTGTAAAGCAAGTTTTTCACACCAATTTAAGTCCAAATTTACTCCAGTTTGTAAATTTTATCATAGGATGACTCCACAATAACCAGTCTTTCTGCTTCTTTAACTAATAATAATAATACATTTTAACGTAGTAACACTTTTCAAAAGGAGGTCACAAAGTGCATTTGTATTCTGGGTTTGCTTTTCCAAGAAATTAGCACATTAATGCAGCAGATTGAGGAGAGATCACACTTTTTTCAGTGATGGAAGTAATTAAAGAGTTTAACAATATCAGATCTTCATGTCAAAATGAAGAAAATATTCATTTTCTCTTCGTGCAAAACTCAAGTCAAGAATTTTTCTATTTTGAACACTCAAATACTGCAAAGATTTGTGATTTCTGCGCATCTCCAAAAACCACACCATGAAGACATTTTTCCTATTAATAAAAGCCTGAATCTAATGATGATGCACAAAGTTTGATTTCCCTCAGAGTCGCTTTTTGAGGTTTTTAGGGATGACTGAGGAAAGGGAATCAAACCCGACTATAGTGCTTCCTTCCTGCCAGGAGATCCATTACACTGACTTCACCTCCAGCCAACCTCTGTCACTCTGCAACCTAATAGTCTCTATCAAACATACACACACACATCCACAGACACACACATATATACACAGACACACACATACACACACCATCCCTCAGTGAGGGATGCTGGGAAAGCAGTCAGGCTAAATCTGAAAGCGGTAGCCCAGGTGAACCTTCCCTTCAGGCTGTTTGCTGAATGGAAGAGGATGATGATGAGGGATGGAAACACACACACACACACACACCTACACCTTAAGCCTTTATTTGACTCAACAGGCTGATTAAATGCAGCGGTAGACATGCAACTGCTTGTGTTATCTATCATATGTAATATAAATATGGCAGTAGTTGTACTTCCAGGCTACTGTATGTGACCTTTGAGCAGGATATGGCCACTCCCACTCCCCCTCACCTCCCCCNCCCCCCCCCCACGCACACACATATACCTTCAGCTCATGGTTAAGTGCCCCTGTTTAATTGTTGTCGATTCTAAATTTGACTGTTCCATTGGCCAGTGGATAAAGCCACAACCGGTGGCGGGTGAATGAAGATCAACTCAGTAGACGGGCCATGATGGGGGTGGAGGGAGGAGCAGNACCGGTGGCGGGTGAATGAAGATCAACTCAGTAGACGGGCCATGATGGGGGTGGAGGGAGGAGCAGGAACTGCATGATGAGCTACAACCATGAATGATGCTAAAAAATCGAGCATAAGTCCTTATAAATAAATAGTCACTTAGAATTTCAATGATTTAGTTGAGTAAAACTTACAGACTTTGTAAAGTCTGTTTTTACAATTCTAAATTCTGTCAGAAATTGAAAATTTGGAGACACAAAAGATATAACAATAGATACTGAATAGATATTTTTTGCAGATGTACCGATTTAAAGATGGCATACTTGCAGACTATCTGCTACCCAAAAAAATATTCCTTTTGTAACCCTGGTTTTATTGCATAACCAAAACTGAAGTCAAAAATACGAATGTCGACAACCATGGCAAACCAAAAGAAATCAAGAGTGACAGAGCTGAAGGAGGACGACGACGGAGGGATGAAGGCAAGACAGAAATGGGGAGCTAAAAGGAGCAGAGAGCTGCCGTCTTGCCTGTGCAGGTAGCAGGGCCTGCTGGGTAATGGGATCAGACGGGAAAGCTGATTCAGAGCTCAGAAATAAAAGCGGTGGCAGCTGAGACGTCGTGGGGGTTCTGTCAGCCAGGTTCCCTCAGGGCAAAACGTCCATGTGAGAATCGAACAGAGAAAAAGTCTGCGATGTTAGAGAGAGAACGGAGTCAGGAGGGTGAGCAGACCAGCAGAGGCAGTCAGAGTTTAAGAGGATTGATGGCGTTTTTAGTTGAACGGCAGGAGTGGATTTGTGTAAAAATTCCAAAAATGGAAAGAGTTAAAAGTGTGAACAGACACAAGGAAAGAGCAGCATTTTCAAAATTGCCTTTTCCTAGAGTAGTGTTTGCTTTTAGGATCAGGTCCAGGTACAACATGGTTCTGTAAATCTTTACATTAAAAAGTAAAATTAGGTACCAAAAGCACGTCTGGTCTGGAAATGTACCTGTAATGGAACAACTATGAGCAAAGGAATTGAGAGCTACATTTCTGAAAGTGCGAGATTACAAATAAGAGGGAAGCAGGTGACATTATTAAGGTGTTTTCGCATATACAGATGATTCAAAGAGCAGCTCTTCAACCCTTTGACCGCTTCTGAATTTCCTGAAGTGATAGCCTGTACAAAAACACATTAAACCGACCTTTTATTTATTTATTTTTAAAGATTATACGCTAACAATCTTGGTGTTCATCGTGGACATTGATATGAAATCCTACCATAATGCGGCTCATATGGTGAAAATTCTATTATCCAAATGAATTCCATGTAAATGGTATTTAAAATCTAACAATAAGAGTTTTTAAAGTTTTAAATTTCCACACATGAAGAGATCTGATATCATTCACAACAGTGGAACACATCAATTGAAGTATTCATATGTGATTTTCAGAATGCAGCCTCAAGGGGGCACAAGCCAGTGTCCTCCTTGTGCCGGTCCCAAGCCCGAATAAA